>JAAGKR010000860.1:61046-157752 GCA_011419295.1 Clarias macrocephalus | reverse complement strand
ATGCACTAAAATGTCCCCCTGCAAGAGACTGCTCCCCCTTATCTCATAATTATGACTTAGTAAGTCATAATTATGAGATACTAAGTCATAATTATGAGATAAGGATCTCATAATTATGAGATAGTAAGTCATAATTATGAGATAAGGATCTCATAATTATGACTTAGTAAGTCATAATTATGAGATACTAAGTCATAATTATGAGATAAGGATCTCATAATTATGAGATAGTAAGTCATAATTATGAGATAAGGATCTCATAATTATGAGATAGTAAGTCATAATTATGAGATAGTAAGTCATAATTATGAGATAAGGATCTTTCTATCTAATTATGAGATAAGGATCTCATAATTATGAGATAGTAAGTCATAATTATGAGATAGTAAGTCATAATTATGAGATAATTCCTGTTTTTTTTTCTTTTGTGAATGCAATGCGCTTCCGTAGACTTCTACGGGTTGACATCAAATTTAATTTCTTTTCTTGAGAGTTAAACCTTTACTTAAATACACACGTTATCCATGCTTTGCTCAAGTGTCACTGAAGCGTTTTTTTTTCTCCCGCCCCCCCTACCGTTTTGCGCCCCCCTTGCGCTGACACCCCAAAGCAAAAGTCACTTCAAAATAAAGGTACAAATAACAACAAATACAACTTAGATGCCCAATAAGGATATTGGTCTTCAAAAGCTCAATAAACCAAATAAATAATGCAAACAATATAATTGTGACAGTTACAGCTAGTTCGTAAGAATCTTAAAGTACCAATATTATAAACTTTGCCATTTTGGGGTACCTTTTGGACTCCCCTCTCTATGACAGTGTGCGATTTTTCATTCTTATACCAAATGCATTTAGCTTCCTCACAATTCACTGTTACACAAGAACTAGGAATAAAGTAATATTTGAAAATTTGGAATGAAATGCAGCAGAGTAGAAATAGGCTTACTTGTGACATGACCCTTAGGATTTTGATGTTGAGGTCTCATAGAAGATCGATTAAGGAACATTGGTCATTGAATCTCATGGGTAATTCGAAATATGCAGTCAATATGACTCTTCCCTGTCACTAAATACTCTAAATAGTTGAGCTGTAAGACAGAGCCTGAGCCAGAAAAAATTCAAGACACAAATGCATAACCCGATAATATGCTATTAATATTTATCTACTATATAGTTTAATAATTGAATAAAAATGCAGTATAATATGATGAAAAGAAAAAACTGGGTAATAGAGACAGTAAGGCCATACTGAATATAAAAAAGTTGTACTCCTGTGAAAAAATTCTAATTTAATTCATAATTTTGTTTGCATTAATATGTTAAAACACAAGTAGGGTAAAATTTGTGTGACAACTCAGCATGCTGTGCATGTTCATGAAATTTGCCATGTGATTATATTCAGCTGATATTAATTTATTTATCATCATTTATTCATTATCTATATTGCTTTATCCTGTATACAGGGTCACAGGAAGGCTTGAGCCTATCGCAGGGGACTTGGGGCACTAGGCAGGGTACATCCTGGGCATGGTGCCAATCCTTTATGCAGGAAAAGGCAAAACATTTTTAAAAAATGCAGTCCATATTATCAGGGAGATAAATAATTGGGGCAACCACAGTATCAATATACTCTATTTGGAATAAAATGTTTTTTTTTTTTTTAATGGGGTGGTTAATCCTCAGCCTGAGGTAGGTGAAGTGAAATCCTCAACATATATACCAAAAGTTTAGAAATATGTGGTAATACAGGTCAGTTAAAGGATTATAGAAGTGTGCAAACAAGCTCAAGCTCTAGTCCTGGGCGTAGTCCTGTCTGGACTACCTGAAGTGCCAGTGGGAGAAGCTTGTCTTCATTCTTTCTGTGTTGGCCTTCAGGGAGCAGAAGCACTTCTCTAACTGCAACTGAGAAAGGAGGGCACTTTTCAGAAGACTGAGGTCCTGGATGTGATCCAGCATTTCTTGCTGTGGATGGACTGACAGCGTGGCTCATTTGCTCAGCTTTACTTATCATCCTTTTCCCATTTCCCAAACCATGCCGTAGTGCTTCCTGTCAGAATGTTCTCAATGCTGCAGGGGTAAAGGTTCCTTAAAAAGTGTCTAAAGAGGTGAAGATAATAACCGGCCACATAGTCATAAGTGTACACTGAGTACATATGCTCAGTCCAGCGGAAATTGGACAGTAATTTCCATTGTAAATGCAGCTCCAAAATACCCCTCTTACTCTGCCTCCATCCCATCCTCTGTCTCTCTTTAGGTGTTTTCCCACTTGCCCTACATACTTTACATAATTTATTTAACACCATAACCTATACTGAGCTCTTTTTGGATGGAGTCCAATCATCTATATCATCTATACCGCTTATTCAGTATTTAGGGTCACAGGGGGCCTGGAGCCTATACCAGGAGACTTAGGGCACCAGGCGGGGTACAACCTGGACAGGGTGCCAATCCATCACAGGGCACACACATACACACACTTACACATTTATTCACACACTACGGCCAATTTGTGAATGCTAATTAATCTAACCTAAATGTCTTTGGACAGTGGGAAGAAACCGGAGTTCCTGGAGGAAACTCACCAAGCACGGGGAGAACAAGCAAACTCCATGCACACAGAGACGGGAATCGAACCGGGACCCTGGAGGTGCAAGGTGACAGTTCTAACCACTACAGAATTTCTGTTTTTGGTTTCATACAGAGTTCACCTGGAAATGTTTTGCTCATCAATTCCACACTTGCATCCCACATACGGAAATGTATTTAGACACAAAAGTCCCCCTGAGACTTTCATATATACTTTTACAGTATATATACATATACACATATACACTAACTCAACACTGATCAACTGTTTGAGGGGAAGCTTTTCTGTTAAAGCTACTTAACAAGGCGCATTGGTTTCTCTGGTGAGTGTATGTACTGTAGCTAGTTCAGGTTGTTCTATGAACGACATGGAAACAGAACACATGCTGTATGTAATTCAAACACCTATTGTTGGTTTCACACTGAATTTAGAAGCTATAGTAAACAGAAACCACTGCTGCTCATCAGAACTATAAAATGACCCTTAACAGTGCACACCCTCAGGAGACAAACTACAAGTGACACATTTGCATTACATTTACATTTATTTGAATATCTGCAGAGGTGCAATTCCAGAGCGAGTTACAGAAGTGCTGTGAAGTCTCTTTCCATAAATAAATCCTGATCCTGCTTTAGGTGACAATCTAAAAGTACTATCAGTCTAAAAAAAATCCAGATGAGGTAATATAGTAAGAAAAGCACACGGACACTAGGCGGGTGTGCAAGCCTGCCAGTGACTCATCTAGGAGAACTCCATTCCACCACCTACAGTAGTCTTGAGTCTGAAACATTCTAGGACCATGCAAGCCATGATAGTGGATTTGAGGGAACATGATGCAGCGACTCTATTATAACAAAGCTGAAGCATGAATTAACATAAACCAGTCCTGCAATATTTCACAACATGCAGGCATAGTTGCCAGTTCCGCAACTTTGGTCTTCTTTTTCCTGGAAGTTGCTTGAAAATATTACCACTCGTGGGTTTGTTTGACGCTGTCTAGACAGCCTTGCACTAATTAGCACTGTAATGCCCTCCCACACCCCCCATGTGGACATGCACAGAGCCCATAGAGATCCCACTCCCCAGAGCTGTTATAGGTCTGCAGCCCAGCATCCACAGAAGAAAAATCATGTCATTAGCCATGTTAAGCTCTGTCTCTTCATATTACTCAAGAATGCCGCCAACAAAGATGTTTTTATATTTACTGTATATATTTTTATAATGTAGGCTAGCAATACATTTTTGCAGGTTGCATAAACAAGCTCCTGCCCTTAAATTTTCCATCTTGCATTATGCTGGTTTGTGAAAGATGTGTGACAAATTTTCTAGATAAAATTTGATGAATTAAATGGTAAAGCTGCACAATGCCTCAAAGATTTCACCCATGAAGGGAGTGTTCCTCACATGATTTTCATCACCATAGAAATGTAGTCAAAATAATGATGTCAGTTCCTCTATGAGAGGGAAGATACAGTAAGTCTGATTACAGAATTCCATCCCTAGAGAACAACACTGAATGGCCACTGCTTGAGTGACATTATGACAAGTAGTTAAGTTAAATGCTGATACATTAATATCGAGTAATGCAATGTGGAATGCAAACTTCACTGCCTGCATACAGTGCATTCTGAGTCAACATAAACAAAGCTTGGAAATTGTTTTTCTTATCAACATCAGCACCTGACAAGACAGTTTATTAGAAGAGCAAATCTGAGTGAAAGTACCTGAAATGTTAATTTCCCCATTGTATTAGAATTTCTCCACACTGGATCTTGTCTGCGCGCGGCATGAATAGATGCCGAAGGATGCTGAGACTGTACTCTGTAGCAGACTTATCTGATAACAGTTTCTCCAACTTCAGTAATGCCTCACTTTGCTGTTCCTGCAAAACACCCACACAAACACACACACACACACACACACACACACACACACACACACACACACACACACACACACACACACACACACACACCATTCACACAAGAAATACCAGAATCAGGTAGCAAACATATAAATGGTAGGACTTTTCTTTTCTCTCTGTGTGTAATCCAAATCCTTTGTGTGACCATCTTTCCCTTCCTAGCTTGGGTCCTGTCCACTGAGCGACGTAAGGAGCACTAACCGCATTTTGGGGAAAAGTGAATCTTCACTTCAAGTTTAACCCCTGCAGCATAAACGCCACCTGATGCTCTCAAAGCTCTTCTCTCAGAGCCACCCAAACTGACACTCTGTAGAAGTTCACACCATTTTACACTGTGAAGAATGACTCCAGGTCTCACATCCCTGACATAAAACCGCTGAATCAGTTACTAGAAAAACTTGGAAAGATCCTTTCTATTTGGCCTCAAATGGTCCAGCAGTGTGATTTTTGATCATCACCCACTGTCTCTGGGTACAATAGCATGGCCTCCCTTCTCAGGTGAGATCCATGCCTCTAAAACACACTGTTGAGCACCACTGACAGCATCAGTGATCTCTTCACAATACTTCAACAGCACATCAGAGGTCAGATGAACATCTGCGTGTCTTAAATCAATTGTGCCTGGCAAGGCAGTTATGATCTCGTATGGGCGGGCTGAGACTGATCCCCCCCCTGTAGGAGATGACTGAATGCTGCACAGAACAGCTGGCAGTGCATCTACCCATGACACCCCACTCTGATGGAGCTTGGACAATCGTAGCTTTAGCATTTGGTCAGAAGCCCGAGGTCTATAAGGAGAAAGAAGCTTCCATTGAATGTTCAACAACCTTATGAATTCCTGCAGAACCTGTTTCATGAAATGATTTCCACGATCTGAATGAATACATTCAGCAATCCCCCAATGAATGAAGTCGTCCTTGACCAGTGATTTTACAGTGTGCATGGCTGTACGCGTTTTAGTTGGGTAGGCTGCAGGCTGCCAACACATCCCGTTTACTGTGACAGATTCTAAATCTGTGAATCATTGTCTGAACACCCCTGTGTCCTAAACTGTGAATTTGTTAGGCCACGTTTGGCAGCAAGGACTCAGGGGCAACACATTTACCTAGTGCAGGTGCTTTAGCATACATGTCCATCAGGGAAGATCAAATCTGCTGAGATTCAACTTTCACATCAGCAGAAGTCAAGGTTTTGACATCTGAGATTGTTATAGCAGGCAACTTGCATGCAGCTTTCGCCACAGCATTAGCCAAGGATTTCCTTGACCTAGACCACAGTGATATAAAACTGGCTTGACTGTAGATTGTGACACTGGTGTTCCAACAGCTTCCAGTTCTTTGTCTGAGCTGAAGGGGACAGTTGGCGTCTTCTTTGGGTGGCTCCACCTCCCAATAACCCATGCTTATGTACAATAGCTTGAATTATTGCAGAAGCAGCTCTGAGAAATGTTCCTGACTTGTGTAAATCTGCCATCCTCTATCTCAGATCCAACCTGGGCTCATTTGACTTTCCAATTGTATAATGTGCTGGTCTATCCAATGAGTGTTGTGAAACAATCCCTTTTCATGTTGCATAGAGTAGTTACTAGCTGGATTTCATCATTTCAACATAAAGTGGAGAGACCGTGGGACTGTTTGGGACATTTACTCATAATTAAGATATACTGTACATTACAGATATACAGTATTTGCTTTACAGAAATATTTGCTTTGATATACAGTATTTGTTAATTTTTTTAGACACCTCAAGAGGGCATTTATTTTTTGTATTGTAGGGGCACATTAGAGGGCACTTTATTGTGTTTGATATTTATTGTGTTTGATATCATTTATTGTGTTTGATATCCTTTATTGTGTTTGATATCCTTATCACTTCTCCTTTAATATCACCATAAAGGAGAATTTATAATTATTGCTCCACGATAGGAACCCTTTACATTGCACTTTACCATGTTGGCTTTACTGTGAAGCCACCTTAGAGGAAACTTTATTATGTTTGCACTATTGTGAATGCACATTAATAGGGCACTTTATCATGTTTGCAATAAGCTATAAGCAGACTTTAAAGGACACTTTATTGTATTTGGTCCCTTATAGGGAACCCATTAAGGGCAGTTTATCATGTTTGATTTACTGTGAATGCACCTTAGAGGGCACTTCATCACATTTGCTCCACTATAGGGACCCTGTAAAGGGTGTGTTATCATGTTGGCACCTTACACAACACTTAATCTTGTTTGCTATACTGTGAGGGCACCTTAAATGGCAGTTAAATGCTTCCTTAGAGGTGCAGCTCAAGGAGTATTTTGTCACATTTGCT
This sequence comes from Clarias macrocephalus, assembly GCA_011419295.1. NCBI lineage: Eukaryota > Metazoa > Chordata > Actinopteri > Siluriformes > Clariidae > Clarias > Clarias macrocephalus. The sequence goes on along the minus strand of JAAGKR010000860.1, from coordinate 150,920 downwards.
CAACTGGATTCGTATTCGTGAAAGCATGTTATGCGGTAGTTTCAAGATTATCTCTGTTTACAAGAAAGTACTTCATTTGTTTATGTTTACACACTATCTTCTTCAAAATAGTCCCTTTGCAAAGCAATACAGCACTCTAAGAGTTCCTGCCACTTCTGTCCCAGAATTCTTCTTTTCAAAGTGTGACAAGCACCTTCTTCGATTCATGCTGGATTTCTATAATAGTGTGAAACCTTTGAGCTGGATCCTTATGTTCAGAAGAGGCAGAAGTCAGCAGGAGCCAAATCTGGCGAGTAGTGGGTGCAGTAGTGAGATCATGTTGTTTGCAGTGAGAAACTCATGTGAGGAGTGTTCAGTGACATAATGGATAATCATTGTGGAGCATTCAGTTTTTCTGATCTCTCGTCCTCTTTCAGTGAAACCACGTTTAAGAGCTATGCACATGCACAGGACAGGGCGAAAGTTGCCTGTCTTACATTTGAATGTTTAATGTTTACTGTTTCTCCTCCCACTACCTCAACTCACTACCTCATTAATGTATTGTAAATTTATGTTGCATGCATGTAGTGTAGCACCTTGGTCCTGGAGGAACGTTGTTTCGTTTCACTGTGTACTAACCATATATGGTTGGAATGACAATAAAAGCCTTGAAATACAGAAATGACAATACTTGACTTGACTTGAAATACAGAAAGTCTCTGAGTGCAAGGCGCCCTCTAGTGGTTATCCCTGACAGCCTGAGCAGCTGCACATTAGCCTTGTTTTGATTGAGCTGATGACAGCAATGAAAGCCTGCTTGGCCGTATCACATGACACTAGCATTCAAACTTGATATTGACGCTTTGTTAGGCTTACTGATAATTCTTTACAGTGTGCAGTAGGGCCTTATATTTACCTGTCATCATACTGTATGAACCAATCTTAGCTATTGCTGGCTAACATACAGTACAGGCAGCTAATAACACAAGCTAACATAAGCATAAGCTTCTTTCTAAAAGAAAGTTGACATCAGCTGAAAAGAAGAACAACTACAATATATTTGTACATCACATTTCTAAGTCTGAAAACCACTGCTGGTGTCTGGTCCAATGAGATATTTTGATTATGTTTCTTATAACTGTATAAGGTATTAATAAAGTTTATTATAGTAATAAATACAATAATAAGAAAGTAATCAAATACTTGTTTTTGGATGATACAATGTTGTGTAATATTATGTCCAAAGACTTACATTTGCTAAATCTGTATCAAATGTTTGGTTGATGTAAGCTAACTGGCATTTCCAAATTGTCTGTATTGTATGCTGTAAACTTACTATGCTGTCTTGTACTTTGAGTCCCCTGGGATAGACTCAAGGCCCTGCGCAACCCTGTACAGGATAAGCGCTACAGAGAATGAGTAAGTAAGTGGTTGAAGTTTAAATGCTTAACATACAGTAGCTGCTGCTGTCTACTGTACAGGTACAGGTATTTCATAATGAAGGCGATAGAGGGCATTAAGCTCGAGATGTAAATTCGTTAAGCTCGAGATGTAAATTATTTTCAGCTTTAACTAGTTTACAAGAATCTTGAGCTGCAATAATGTGCTAAACAAACAGAGCACATTTTAAAATGAATGCATGAATTAATTAAGCTTTTAAATTTAAAACTATTTACCATTTTAAAACTGATTCATGGTTAGGTAAATGGTTAGGACCATCTTTTACACAATTTAGTTTCATACTAATGGTGGACATCTTAAATGGTGATGATGGTGGGGGTGGGGTGTTTGCCCTTTTTTTTTTTTTTTTAATTAGATCAACTGCTCCATACAATGTCTGTGCACATGCAAACAGCTGTAAGATAAAGGAACAATCATAAGGACAAAGGAAGAATGCAGCCATGAAATCTTGTTTTATTATTGTTGTTATTAGTGGTTATAAGAGTAAAGGTAGCTGTTAGGAGACACATGCACACGAGCAGCAGTAATAAGAGCAAGGCAGTTTCTATCAGTTTACATATATATACTTCAGGTTTAGACAAAAGGACCAATGCAGGATAGAACCCCACATAAAAGCCTGTTCCTGTGTGTTTATCCAGAATGCTATAAATGCAGTAAGTGACTATAATATCTTTGCTAAATAACCTCTTGATCAGCCATTCTCAAACCACTTGAATGATCACGATTTCAGTGAGCTTGTTGAATGGAAATGTTGTCATGTATGGGACAGGTTGTGGTGAAGTCTGAAGTAAACAGCTTTGAGAACTGCTGCTCTAGAGCAGAGTTAGGCTAATATCAGATCGGTATGATTCTCCATGTGTCTCAGGTATGGTCTTCTTTTAAAGGTCTATAGTGACGGCGCTTCCAGTCACTCTTACACCAAACCAGCCGTTCCAGTATTTAGTGTCGTTTCCACCGTGCTCAAAGGAGATGAAGCGCAAACCTGGGCCATAATCAGTAAATATCTTGGTCATCTGTGAAGAGAAAACTCACAAATTGTTTTATATATTACAAATCCAACCTTCAATAAATAATATGAACTGAGTGATATTTCCATATAAAATTCACATATATGGGATAAAAGACTGTAAATGACATTGTACTATTACTAAATTAGTTACTAAATTAAAGTTACAGCTTTACCATTAACTGTTTCAAAGCATTGACACTGGAGATTCCATAAACTCTCCTTGCTTACAGTATTAAAAAAAACTCCACCAACTTTGTTTTAATTCATTACTGTAGAAACACTAAAATGTTAGAGCAAATGCTTTTATTCTATATAGCCCTGTTTTTCATTTTCTACCTTAATTTAAAATCTACAGTGTCTGAAAATATTCCCGCCTTTATCTTTGATTACGATGTACGTACACTGTGATGTCCAGTTCATATGTCAGAATAATTCCTCATGCTCCCAGAAAGACATTTTCAGACTCTGAGTCATGAAAATGCCCATTTGATCAGGGAAGAACAAAACTCCATAGGTGTGATAACCTGGTCATTCAGTACATTCAGGTCATCAGCTGACTCACTGCCACATAACGTTGCTGAGCCTTGACCTGAACAACTGAAGCAACCCCAGATCATAACACTGCCTTCAGAGACTTGCACAGTGGTCACTATGCATGATGGGTGCATCACTTCCTGCACTTCCCTTCTTACTCTGACGTGCACATCACTCTGGAATACGCTCGGTCTAGATTCATCACATCAAATGACCTTTTTCCATTGCTCCAAAGTACAATATTTATGCTCTCTAGCAAACTAAAGCCTTTTTTTTTTTTTTGATGAGTCTCACTCACTATAGCTCACACACAGCTGTTTAGTCCCAATCCTCATCACATTGTGTGTGTATGAAAATGCTTACTTTTACTACTCAACATAACATACTCTGGTTTCTACAGGGATTTTCATGCGGGCAATACCCCCAATATTCAGTAGCTGGCATAACTTAAAGTAATCATTTACTGTATGACTTTATCAGTCTCTCATGTCGTTTTAGTCTTTCTTCTTACAACAATGCTTCAGGTCATTGAGGTTTTTGGGCATTCCTGTATGCACAGCTCTGTAAAGTTCCCACCACAGCATTTAAGTTGGGTTGAGGTCTGGACTTTGACTAGGTCATCCCAAACCCTTGATTCTTTTATTTTTCAGCTAATCTGAAGTAGATTTACCAGCATGCTTCACATCACCATCCTGTCGCATGATGACCCAATTTTGACCAAGCTTTAGCTGTAAGACAACTGGCCTCACATTTGCCTCTAGAATACTTTGGTATACAGATGATGTTCATGGTGAACTCAATAACAGCACCCTCCCACCGCTTTGCTTGAGAGTGGGTTTTGAGGCGTTTCTGCTGATATGCTGTTTGGTTTTCCGCCAAAAACATGGCGCTGGGCATTAAGGAGAAACAACACCACTTTGGTCTTATCTTTCTAGAGGTCTTGTGGTTTGTAGTTTTGCAAACCTCAGTCATGCTCCCATGTACATTTTAGACAAAACATTATTTTTCCTGGCAACGCTTTCATGCAAACCACACTTTGCAAGCAACAATAATTTTTTTCTCTAAACACAAATTTGTCTGGAAATTGCTCTGACCTCACACTTTACATTATACACCACTTGATGCATCGTGCAATTTCAAGATTATGCCAAATATGGCTCTCTCTGTTAAAAGGAAGCAGTGAGGAAGTAACGTATACACAACCCATGTCTGAATAACAGAACGTTATTGCTCTAATAGACCTGCCAATGTTATGTACTGTATACCGTGTGTGAAAAAGAGTCTGATATTGGTAAGTGATTTAGGATCTCGTACCTGTCTCCAAGAGCAGTCATCATTATCTGGGTCGAGAATCACCATGTCAGGCTTGTGTTCCTGCAGCACCTCTCCATTCTCATTCAAGAGTGACACAGACAACTGGTACATACAACCACAATCTGTCCGGCTACAAAACCTAAACACACAGAAAAAAAACAGTGTGAAGCTCTCTCAACCTTATAGCACTCTGAAATAAATATATAAGCCGTAGTGAAAGTCTAAAGCCTTTGTGATTAAAAAGAGGCACCAGTCCTCAATTGTGACAGCGGGCTGAGTGTCCAAGTCATCAGGATCGTAGCCTTCTGCCACCAGATCAATCACCTGTTTCTTAAGACACAGTCTGAAACAATTAACGTCAACGAGTGTTAAAACATGACACACACTCACACATCTTATGCATCTTTTACATGGTATATAGCCTTGTGAATTGAACTCTCACTCACTCAAAGGAGGTGGTGAAGTATTTGGTTACAGCACTATTGATGAAGTCATGTCCACAGTCTCCGGGCATGTCTTCCACGCGCCACTCGTTTCCACCGTTCTCCGTCAGCTCCCAGAATTCAAACCCCTCTGCCATCGAGAGACCAGGCACAAGCCGTTTATAAATGTGATATGTATGAAAAAGACAATATGAAAGACAGCAGAGATATTGCTTTACAGTATTACCATCTCCATTTGGATTTCTGAGAATATTTCTTGACATTTTGGTTGTTAATTAGCAAGTTCCTGGGGACAAAAAAATTGAAAAAGGACAGAATAACACTAAAATATATAGCACTATAATAAAGCAGTACATGTGGCATGTGTGCACAAAAAAGTGAGAGACAGAAATCCACAACTTAAATAAACAGGAAATACAGGAAATAAGGCACTGGTGGCTCAGTGGAAGGTGTTTCGCCTGCCATGTGGAAGGCCCAAACCCCAGCCGCTGGATACAGTGCCGGTCCCAAGCCCGGATCAAATGGGAAGGGCATTCGGCATAAAACCTGTGCCAAGCTTGTATGTGCGGACTGGATGATCCACTGTGGAGACCCCTTGCCGGGAGCAGCCAAAGGACCAACAACAACAAATTAACAGGAATTAAAAGCCAAAGGTGAAAGTGAGCAGAGACATATGATGAGTGATGGCTGATGGAAGGAGTAGTATAGCAATTCCAAGGTGATACCATGACATTCAATTACTTGTTTGCTTATTTGTTTATAATTTTTAGCCATCTACTGTATCTACAGTATATATATCAATCACCATTTTAATTTCTTGTTTTGGAAATGTTAGTTAGTTAGTAACTTTTTTTCCCCAGATAAGTTAGTATTTAAAATGTATACTTATATATTATGTTATATGTTATATTTATATGATATTTCTTTTCTTTCTATTTCATTTTTTTTTATCACTTTCTGTCTCAGTGTAGGAAATTGGGCCATAATCAACAGTGTTTTACTTATTTCAAATTGTATTTAAAACAAAAGAAAAATAAAACCTATTTGGCAATTTTTATGTACGAAAAACCCACCCACGCTTAACTGAACAGCTCTCTGGGTAAATGCGTGCATAAATTAAAGTTTCTATTTTACAATAAGATTTTAGCACTTCTCCATCTTCCATATTGTTTTTTTTCCTGTTTCATTAATGTCAAAAGACAAAAAAGGCCTGGCAGTGCCAGTGTCTTGCAAATGCTCAGTTTAATTAAACGGAACAAACCTCCTCTCTCTTTCTCTCACTCTCTGTGACTCCAGCCTGCATAGTTTACATAGTGAACTGATACTGAGCTGTTGGTGCTGGTGCAGCTCATAATTTATGTTTATAGAATCTACCACGTGCATCACGCATATGTAAATCCCTTTCTTTTGTACGTGCACATGCCATTTATATCTACGCACCTTCTACGAGTTCAAGTTAAACCAGGACATGAAATTTCTGGTGAATAAAGGTATAAAAGCGATTGACAATATCAGAAGACTCTTAGCCGAAGTAAAACATTTGAAGGGTGAAAATGTTTTAAAGAAGGCTGTGCGTCCCAGACGAGGTGGCTCGGAGCCCGCTGCAGTCGTTCCCATGAACATTGAGTGAGTGGAATGTCTGATCCTTGGAAATCGATGAACACAGTGTGTCTGCAAAACAATTCCTGCTATCTGTTATCACCCAAATGTGGATGGGTTCCCTGTTGAGTCTGGTTCCTCTCAATGTTTCTACCAATTGTCATCTCAGGGAGTGCCACTGTCACCTTCGGCCTGCTCATCTGGGACAATCTGAGCATTATTATTTATACACATTTTCTCATACCTCATAAACATTTCTATACTTTTCTTTTGATTTTGTGAAGCTGCTTTGAGACAATGAACATTGTTAAAAGCGATATACAAATAAGATTTAATTGAATTATTGCCACATCACCCATACAGTCCTGACATCACTCAAAGCCATTTCCACATGTTTGGGCCATTACAGTAGTTCCTGGGAGGCCAGCTTTTGTGAAACTAGTGAAACATTGGGATAAGTCCATAAGAATAGCATCGAATTATAGAGAGAAATATATCTGTTATTCTGTACAATCAAAAGTGCTGGTTTGACTTGAACACCCCTCTGTAGTTGAAGTTACTTAAATATTAAAACACTTCTGGGGTTATTTTCCAGGAAGCAGCAGAAATTTCTGGTGTCTCTGGTGTGCGTATGTAACCATTACACACAAACATTATGATTTTGAGCATGTAAGGTACAGTAAGTACCCAGGTTTGATACTTTTGTCAAATGAGGACATTTGTTTTAAAATCGATATAGCTTTAGATGTTATATATTGAAACAACTGTTTCTCTCCTCACTAGCTCTCATTGCTATAAATGTGAGGAGACAAGACAACTACAAGCAACTATTATGATCTTTCACTTTCTACTTTGACCTAGCCTTTAGGAATCTACAAGCACAAAATGTTAAGCATAAAGCAGCATCACAAGTCAAAGTCCTAAAACTTGGTGTGAAAAATGAAAAAAAAAAAAAAAGACCTAAAAGGTTACAGAGTACAGTGACGTTTTTGTGCGGATAATTGTTCATGGAGAATAAAGCGCTTGTGTTTTTTGGGATTCTGATGAGTAGTCAGCCCTGCTAAGACTACTGTACCTACTTCCTGCATGGTAATATAAAACCTAGACATCAGCATGAACACAAGCAGGACTATGGCAGGATAATACATAATGCAGAACACATGCATGCCAAAAACAGTATAAATATATAAAACTTACCCTGCGACGAACCTTCTCACGCACTGACTCAGCAACTGTCCTACACTGCCCTTCTGTGTGTATGGGTATGAGCTCTCACACACACCAGGACATACAGAAACACAACAGTGTCACATGACCTGTTTCTCCTCCCAAACCTCCCCCCCTCTCTCCATCTCTCCATTCAACTCACAAATAATCCCTGTATCAGCATTAGTGGTGTTCACTAAACAGCAGGAGGACATAGAGGGGGGAAAGCTGAAGCAAGGAAAAAAGGAAATCAATAGCTAAAATCGACCCCATCACATGCTTCCTCAATGTATCTAACAGCAGCCATAAACCACATGAATTTACCAATTATTACATTTTTTTATTTACTGTATTAATAAACAATAAATCATGCTTTTTTAAAATCAGTTTATAGCTACATTTAATGTTGTGGAAAGATTTTATTTAGTTCCTGTTCTCATTTAGAATCTTACTAAAAGTAAGTTATTCCCTCAACAGCATCTCATTTGAGAGAAAGGATAAAAAGGGTTTTTGCTATTACATAAGCAGTAACGGAATTAATTTGTCTCGTGTGCAGTTCTGCAACACAGTATCCTCTTGTAGATTATTTTCCTATAACATACCAGTACACCCAGAAGTGCACTCTGAATGGCCCAAAGGATATGCATCCCTGATCATCAGACTCACATGTGTTTCTTTATCAAACCTAGAACTTGAACATCAACCTTTTTCTATCCTGTATTACTATCCTTGCTACTGGATGTTTGCAGTGGTGGTGCATGAAGGGACGGGGCCACTAGATTGGGCATGGCTGGTGGATTATAATTGTTAGTGGATCTTGGGCTTTCTCGATGGCTAGGAGCTTACCTCTAGGTCCGGAGGTCCAAAGTCCAAAGTTTGGGAGCAAGAAGAATACTTGGCGGACGTTAAACTAGAGAGATGCATGTGAGCGGTGTGATGTCATGTGCACCCAACTTCAAAGGCGGACGGACTGAACACCACATGTTGATCTCGGCATGAAGGACAGTCACTAAATGACTGCTCAAGTTGCTGTATCACTTTCACTGAGAGCCAGCCTTCACGATCCAAGGAGGCCAAGGAGGAAAAAACTGCTGCACTCAAGGTTAAGGCCCCTTCCCCAGCTCGGATCGCTCCTGCGGTACTCACTGTGGCTGCACCCAAGAAGAGCTGGGCGGGGCCAGTTGACCGCGACCATGAGAGCCTCATTAGGGAGCATGCAGGAGCCGTGTCTGCGGTGCGCCCTGAGTGAAAGATCTTACACAATCTACAGGTAGTCCCAGACTTACAAACATTCGAGTTACCAATTTCCACAGATAATGAAGGACCGCGGTTCTACTTCCAGTCCAATCAAGGAAGAAGCTCACATGTATTATACAAAACAATAGACACTGCAGTGCACCACATACCAATATTTACAATTATATACAATATTTTCAGTTTGTAAGTGAATGTATAAAATGTCTAAAGTCCAATATATTGTATATGTGTGCGTGTGGGTTGCAGGAGAAATAAGTCAGCCTCACCGGTTTCAATGAATCAGTCCGGAAGCATGATGATAGCAAATGGTTGTCCTGTAAAGCTGTCCTGATGGTGAGTAGTCATCATTTCTGAAAATCCACAACAAAACAGAGTTTACGATCCAATACAGTGGAAATGGCGGACGGGATTTCCCTCACGATTTGAAGGTGCAGAGACATTTCACATTTCACATTTCACTGACATGTCACTCCTGAGCTGCCAGTGATCCAGACGCCCTCTGCCCTCTGGACCTGTCTGACTCATCCTGGTCTCCTGCTTCTGTTTGGAGATCTCGTCGGTTCTGGCCTCGGCTGATGCCGACAACTGTTCTCGGAGGACTTGTGACTGGAGTTTCCTACAGTCTACCTGAGCCTCCAATAACAAATTGGACTCCATATTAACTTGAACACATCTCCTGTTATACTGAACTTCCAGAGTCCTAACACACAGCAGGACTGCAGATCAATTCTTGCTTTCCGTTATCACCCAAATGAGGATGGGTTCTCTGTTGAGTCTGGTTCCTCTGAAGGTTTCTTCCTATTGCCATCTCAGGGAGTTTTTTCTTGCCACTGTCGCCGTCGCCTTTGGCTTGCTCATCAGGGACAATTTTATAATTTTGATTCATACACATTTACATTTCAAACAAACTTCCACAATTCTTTTGATTGTAAAGCTGCTTTGCAACAAAGACAATTGTTAAAAGGGCTATACAAATAACATTGAATTGAAAACTAGCCAGGTGTCCATACACCTTTGGGTCTATTGTGTATGTGTTGCAAAAGACAGAGTGTCTGGTGTACACACGGAACAAAAAAAAAAAAAGAAATTAAATCCATAAATCACTCAAGGTTGCAGGCAACACACACACACATGCACGCATGCTCATTCACACAATACATGAAATTTGGGAACGCCAATAAGACTAATCTGCACAGATTAGATGACCCAGGTGTACTTGATTTAGTACACTGAACTCAGTAGAGATTTGTTGATGGAGATGTATGACTGCAAGTCAGAAATGGCTAAAGAGAGTTGTTTATAAATCAGTGAATACATGGTATATATTTTTTGGAGGACAAAGAATGAAGCCTAGGCAGAAACGTGCACCCTGCCTACAGTGAAGCATGGCGGTGACTTGGTGCTACACTGGGGCTGCTTTGCTTTCTCTGACAATGGAAACCTGCAGCATGTAGACTGCAAGATGAATTCAAGCAAGTATTCTAGACTAGAATAAAATGTCATGTCATCTGTGAGGAAGCTGAAACTTCAGTGTCATTGGATCTTTTAACAGGACAATGATCCCCGGCATACATCAATGTGTACCAAGGCTAGGTTTCAGAAAAAGTCCTGGAGGGTTCTAGAGTGGTCATCACAGTCGCCTGATTTAAATTCAGTAAAAAAAAAAAAATAAAAAAAAATCAAGTAATTCAGTAAAAAAAACAATAAATTGCATAACACGAACCCAATCTTGCTGAACTAGATGCCATTGTGCATGAGGAGTGGGCAAAGATCCCTCAGTAATACTGCCAGAAGCTAGTGTCTGACTATACATCAGATTTGCATCAGGTCATAATAGTTAAAGGGGGCTCTACTTAGTACTGAAGGTGTTTCTCATCAAGGTGGAATAAGTTTGATAATGTAGTAATCAATAGGCTATTTGTAATCAGGGGGCTATTTGTGTTGACTTTGGAGAAACAACTTTTTAAATTATGGTGTTTAACTATTTTAAGGTATTTAATAATTTTCCTAATAATTTTGGCCAAAAAACAACTATATATTCCTTTCCAGAAATATCTTAGGGAGACCAACATGGTATAGTGAGTTTTATTCCTTAAACACGTAACACGCTGACTTTTATTATTATTATTATTATTATTATTATTATTATTATTATTGTTGTTGTTGTTGTTGTTGTTGTTGTTGTTCTTGTTGTTTTAATGCGCGTTCTGCGCAGCCCTGCGCGCCGTGCTGATGTCCTCGAACGCACCCGCAGAAAGACGCAGCCTCCCCAGACGCTCTGTAGCTTTTTGAAGCTTTGCGCTTGTTTTTAGTCACTTCACTGTCACGTCAGTCACTCTACCTGTAAACTCACGGCGATTTCGGGATTTGCACCCGGATCTGATTTCTGTCATCGCTTGGGTTGTCGATTTAAGGTACAAACGTCAACTTGATGTAGCAGGATTGGAACTTTTAGTGGACCGTAACTCCTGGAGTAGTTAGACGGCTAGTCAGGTTAATCATGTTAACTTACGTCTTGTTTGTAACGTTAGCTCTTTAAACAGATCACATTTAGTGTTATTGGAAAGTGTAAGGAATGCACTAAACACAGTGTTCTCGTCAACAACAAACATGAACAGCAACAACAATCAGCTGTTTTTTCCTCATGGCTGTCAGCAGTATAAGCATTAGCATCAGCTAGTTCGATTTTGGACAGCTGGATTAAGTTAACAGGCTCTCTGTCGCGCTCTCACTGTCATAAGACAAGTTCATTATTATTATTATTATTATTAGTGTTTACTGACATTAATGATTTGAATTATTACAAAAATAAACATGTAACATCTTACCATAAAGATTAGCAAACATGGCTGGTTAGCTAGCCATCAACCTTATTGTTAACATATGTACATTGATAAAAAATATAGTATTCTAATAATAAGAATACTAATAATAACAATAAGCAATCGATCAGATGAGATATAGTGAGCCAAAATAGCAATATATCATATAATCAAACACAAACAGATGGTCATACGCCTGATTAGCCGTCACACTTCATTTGACATGATTTATTCTTGTTTAAGGTTAAAAACAACTCTATATATTTTTTTTATTAATACGTTTTTTATATGTTAAACTTTGTAGTGATTCGAGAAATTTCACTCCACTTCGTGGAAAATGGACAACTCTGATGTTAAAACAGCTACATTTGACTCACAGGTACAGTGTATATATATATATTTTAAATAACATTTTATAGTAAATATATCTTAGCAAACTTAATAATAATAATAAAATAATGTGTGTGTTTAATGTTATATATTGTTAATGCTGACTAGCACCAGAAATTTCCTAGCTTGCTAGCTGTGTGTATTAACTAGCACAAAGGCTGTTGAAAAGGCAGATAAGTTATTAGTTAAAAGGGTATTTGTCGAGTTAACAAGTCGACAATTAATCCATGAAGCGTTGTTTATTATTGTGGTTAATTAAAAACAGCTCCATGTTGCTAAATTACATGCCTGCTAGTCAGGCTTGAATGCTAGTTCTTTAGCTATATAAAGAAGAAAAATATATATATATATGTGTTTCTGAAAAGATTTGGACTTGTTTAACGTGTTTAAGATTTAGATAGCATTATGTCTATGATGTATCACTGTATGTGTGTTTAATGTTTAAAGTAAGGAATTGTTCATGCTGACTAGCAAAGAAGTTCCCTAGCTTGCTAGCCGTGTGTATTAACTAGCACTAAAAACGCTGTTGAAAAGTTGTTAGTCAAAAGGCTTAACTTGGTGTTTGTCTAGGTAAACAAGTTGACAAATAGACGCATCCAAGAAGCATTTTTATTATAATTTTTTTTTTAAATCGCGTCATGCTAGTCAGTGTCGAATGCTAGCTCGTTCGCCAGCTAAAGAAGGCATATAATGGATTTTCAGAAAAATGTCACACCATTTGGGCTTATTGGTTTGGATTTAGATATAATTATATCAGCGGTGCATCTGTGTACGTGTGTGTGAACTAACAAAAACATTACTCGGGTTTTTTTTTTGGCTAGCCTGCTAGCATGGCTCATTTTTTGTTTTCATTGATTAGCTCGAATACTTAAAGCTTTGAAATGAAATTAAATATCGATGTTTCTTATAAACGTAACAAGCGAGAGTAAGCTTCATTTCTACTTGTTATATATACATTTATTAATTATTGTTGGGCTCTGATGCTAAGTCGCATTTTAGCCCGTGATGCGCTTGCTTTAAGCCATAACTAAGTTGAAGTAAATTTCAACAAACATGTTTTAATCTGTTAAGATAATATTATGAATTAAAATCCTGAAATAAGGCCGAGTATTATCGATATTGTCGCTTTGCTAGCGTGACAGGTGGTCAAATTAGCAGAGAACATTGCTTATTTATTTATTTTTGCTCAAAAAAAAACTTTTTTTTTTTTTAAGTGGGGATGAAATTTATGCAAGTGATGTTTCTTTGTGATTCGCGGATATTCAACCTTTTTCGTCTAAACGTATTGTTTTGGGAACCGAACGGAAGGAAAAAAGTTGCCAATAATCCCGTTAGCTCAGTGAGGATGCTACGCGGATGGTGTTGAAATCTCGCGAGATCTTAGACGTACAAAGTGGCAGCAGAGGCGGCGCTGTTTGAGTTCTTGAATCTAAATGGTCATATGTAATCGTATTTATGAAAGACAATCAAAACATTTAGAAAAGACACAAAGATATTAAATAATTAGGCATTAAACATCATTTAACATTAATTTATGATTCCTCTTGGCACCAGCTGCTTGGCAAAAAACTGAAATTGGCTCTTTTCCTTCTTGACAAGGAAGAAAACATGAAATAAGAGAATTGAGTATGTTGCCTTCCAATAAATAATAGCTTTAATAAATAATATTTTAACAAACCCTGATTGAAGCAAGGTTTTCTTTTTGAGAAGCTCCTGATAGTGGTCAGCTTTCAGACAAGTTGTGCTCCTGTGCTTCCTGCACATATATTATCTACACATATACAATGACTTCTTGGACTGATTTTATGATAGAATTTGTTTGTCTTGATTGCAGGGGTACAGTCCAACATACAAAAGGAGAAGGACAGTGGAAGATTTCAATAAGTTTTGTACATTCGTGTTGGCCTATGCGGGTTATATTCCATATCCACAGGAGGTGAGTAGTGTATTGTGTATGACACGGGAACAAACGTTTGGCTCAGATGATTCCTATGATGCTATGATAGGGTGATACATTGTGATTTCATGTCATACTTTTGTATATAACTTCATAAAAAGACACATGGATTCGTTTTGAAGAAATATAAATCATTGTGGAGGGATGTAGCGGGATGTCGCTTTCGACTCTGGTGGGTATATAACCACAACATTTTCACACTGATTCTTTTGTTTTATAATTTAATTTAATTCCTGTTTAAGTCAAAAACAGCTTATCATGCTACACCCAAATGCAGCTCTTTCTCTTGCATGCCTAAATGTGGAACGTGGAATGCAATCTTTCACTTTCTGAAAAGTCATTCATTTGAGGATATCAAGCACCAAATTGTGATTAATGTCATCCCCTGGATTTATACCATAGCCGGGCATTTCTAAAGAAATGAACCTTGTAATAACGCGAGCGTTCCAGCGGTGAATCACGTTCGCGTTCCTTGCAGCACGACGGCATACAATTGAAATTCATTTCCACCGTCATTCTTCAGAGGTATTCATAATCGCCATATCCGTTTGAGCATTGTTGTTATAATCACGCAGGTTTTGCATGTTTAAGCACATCTGACATTAATTCCAGTCCTAGAAATGTCTGTCAGATCAAAGCAGCATGAAATGTCACAGGGGGTGTTAGGAGTTCCTGTCGTTTCGCATAATGGGTGCTTTAATTAGATAACATTTCTGTTAATCCTGTGGAGAAGGGGGAAACATTATTTTTGTGTTTTTATTTTTTTCCTTAAAACTTCTTCATTGTGTCTAGTCATTATTCCTCAGACCAGCAGATGATCAGAGAGATGGAAACTGCTTGCTATCAACATTTTTGGGGATTGAGCTCATAGAAGGTCTTCCTGATTTATTGTCGTCTTCTAGTGATGTTCTTCCGCTCTTGAAGCGCGTGTGCTACTCAAAATACCTTGAACGACTCATTGCAGCATGGTCTTATATAATGCGATCTTTTATTTTATGAAATTGAATACAGAATGCAAAGTGATGGTTTCTTTCTTTGGGTAATCAGAGACGGTGCCGATCAGTTACGGGTCGATATTGGCAGAAAAAAAAAAAAAAGGGCATTTAATCTGTTTCTGAAACAAATTAAAAGATTTGAGTTGAATTTGGAGTTGGAGATTTTTCCATAAAGAAACTTTAAATATAATTTCTTTGTTTTTAATGAGTTTTATTGTATTTAATGTTTCTTTATATTTTATGTTCATTATGATCGGAATGTCCAACGCTCATGATTATAGATGAGGGTAGAAACAAAGATCGACCGGTAGATTGAGAGCTCTGACGCTCTTTTTGTCTCAACGGTGTGTTAAATCAACTGTACTACCGCCCCCTCTGCTCCGATTCTCCGGCCAGCCTCACGCTCCAATGTCCCATCACTTGTAAACGCATGTATCCGCATATATTTATTTTTATTATATAAATCTTGTTTTAAGCAATGCATTTTATTCCTCCAAGTGAACAACTTTCAAAACTATCTTTTTTTTTTTTTTTTTAATAATAAAATATCTGATGTGTTTCAAGATGGCGAGTTTTAAAGGTTTCCTTCTTGCTATCAAACTTTAGTAATTTTCTCAGTAAATGTAATAATCTGAAGTGGCGAGTGTACCTGACCAAGTGCTTGTATAACACCTCCTTTGTTTTTCTGCAGGAGGCGCCGATCAGGAGCAGCTCGAGTCCTCCTAACAGCACAGGGAGCACAGCAGACAGCGACAGCCTTCCCTCTCCCGATAAGCCTCCGCACAAAAGCCGCAAGAGCTTCAGCGGCTTCAAGAGACCTGCGAGTGATGAGCCCGAGCTCCAAAGGCGGCCAAAATCCACAGGCTTCCTCCTTGAGGGATGCAAGAAAACCGATAAAATAAAGAAGAAGAAAAAGAAGCCGATGGAGAACAGCAAATGCGACGAGTCCGCATCTTTCCCGCTGTTTCCATCAGGCACCAGAGCCGAGATTTCTGCTTTCAGTCGGGCTGTCAAGGAGGAGCCGGAGGATTACATCAGCATCTCTTCACCATCTTCTTACCCAGAGCGCTCCACTCACCCCGGCACCAGCTCTCCGCTCGGGTTTGCAGGCTCCCCCAGCACTGTAGGCTGCAAAAAGGAACCTGAGGCAGAGCGCGCGTGCTGGGATTCCTCGGCCAGCTCTGGAACAGAGTCCAGGGGCGAGAGCAGGGAGAGGCTTTCGCTGCCTGAGGGAGAAGCCGTGGTGATGAAGATGGAGGGATTCCCCGGCACTAGAACAGTGATACGCCAGGGAAAGCAGGTGGTGTTCCGAGACGAAGATGGGTCCGCAGACGATGAGGACATCATGGTCGATTCAGGCAAGAATACATATACTGTATGCACACTAGGGCTGTAGCTATCGAATATTTTAGTAATCGAGTATTCTACCAAAAATTTCATCAATTAATCGAGTAATCGGATAAAATGCACTTTTGCTTAATTAAACAGCAATGTAAAATATATGAGAGAAACAAAGATTAATTGGTTTTCTTTTTAGAAAAATCTCCTTTTATTTTTTAAATGCATACAGCATTTTATCAAAAATAAACATTGTCATTATTCACAATACAAGGAATAGCTTATACCCCTCTCTCCCCTATGCGGTTTGACTCGCAGTGAGATGCGGTGTTAGGCACCGTGAGCCCCGTGACTGCCTGCCGACGTTCTGCAAGCTCCGCCGAAAAAAATTAATCATGTTTAAACATGGTTTTTTAAGACAGCATAAACATATTTAATTTTTCGCGCAGAAAGATGGAAACATAATCGCAGCACCAAAACTCGCGGTGAATCATGAAGAACCGTACTTCCGGCCACCGCGCGAAACAGCGTAGCTGAGATAGGGGTATTAAAGTTGACTGAGATTAATTAAGTGCATTACAGCACCATACATTCTTATTTTAAAGCCTTTTCTCAGATGCAAAAAAAAAAAAAAAAGTTTTTCAAATGACTTTAAGGATAAAAAAAACTAAGGCACACATTAAAATAAATAATTACACAAAAACACTTAAGTTGTGCAACTAAAAGTTTCCAAATCTACATCTCAGACATAAGCCTTTACTGACAATTTCTATCGTTTTCTCTTCTTTTTCTCTTGGCCTCGCTGATAATTTTATTGCTTCTTTCCATTTTACAGCCTGCAACAGATCGCTCCCTCTTTTTGCGTCTCCTTCCGCTTTGTGGGTGACATAAGCGCTTCTTCTTCGTTGGTGCTTACTGGCGGCTTGCACCCGGAAGCGCACTGTGTCAAAAGCGTGCTGTCAACAAATAATTGCGCAAAAACAAAACGCAAGCTTTTAAGATGCATTAAACGAAGCTTCGAGGCAGAAGATTTTGCCTCGATAATTTTTTGTAATCGAATTACTCGATTTACTCGAGGAATCGTTCCAGCCCTAATACACACACAGTTAAACCATGAATTGCAAGCATAATTTGTTCCGGAAGCATGCTTGTATAACAAAGCAAATTTCCTCACAAGAAATATTAGAAACTTAAAATATTAATATAAAAATAATTCATACAAAATATAAAGTAAAACAAATTACCCTGCACTTTACCTTTAAAAAGAGTCCTGACAGAGCAGTGTTTACGTTAGATTGTGCGCGTGTGCGTGCGCGCACGCGCATGCTTGTATGTGTCAAGTCATAAGGACAGGAGGAGAGGAGACTTGCACAGTAGCCCCCTCCCTCCTCTCAAATAAGACATGCACACAAACAGAAACACTGCTCTGTTGGGAAAATTCATTAATAAGGAACTTCTCACATGGCACTGACGTGCGCACACAGCGGAATCACTACTGTAAAGTAAAAATAAAACAAATTAATCTGCACTTTACCCTTGAAAAGAATCCCATCAGTGTGTGAAGGTGAGAGAAAAAGATGAGTAGAGAGGGGGCTACTGTGTCAAGACCTTGCTTCTTTATTAAGTTAAAATTGATTAAAAATCTTTGCTCGTCTTGCTAAACGCTCGCTGACCAAGTTACTCGTTTACTTTATTAACAACGGGCAACCAATTTGATGCAATTTTTTTTTATATTTGTTAACAAAAGTGTTTGTCAAAATACCTTCTTTCTGTGTTAAATACACTATATTACCAAAAGTATTCACTCACCCATCCAAATAATTAAATTTAGATGTTCCAATCACTTCCATGGTTACTGTTGTATAAAATCAAACACACAGACCGCTTCTACAATTTGTCACACTCAGGAGCTCAGTGAATTCCAGGGTGGTACCATGATAGGACTTCATCTGGCCTTCAGATTAGCTCATTAACAGTGCATAGAGAGCATGGAATGGGTTTCTGTGGCCAAGCAGCTGCATCCAAGCCTTACATCACCAAGTGCAATGCAACGCATCAGATTCAGTTGTGTAAAGCACGCTGGCACTGGACTCCACAACAGTGGAGACGTGGTCTCTGGAGTGATAAATGACCCGTCTGGCGATCCTATCGACGAGTCTGGGTTTGGCGGTTGCCAGGAGAACCGTACATGCCTGACTGCATTGTGCCAAGTGTAAAGTTTGGTGGAGGTGGATTATAATGTGGGGTTGTTTTTCAGGAGTTGGGCCCAGCCTTTTAATCCCAGTGAAAGTGGAACTCCTTAATTATTCAGCATACCAAGATATATGGACAAAATGCTCCCAACCTTGTGGGAACTCTTCCAACATGACTGCACATTAGTGCACAAAACAAATTGCATAAAGACATGGATGCGCGAGTTTGATGTGGAAGAACTTAACTGGCCTACACAGAGCCCTGACCTCCACCTGGTAGAAGACCTTTGGGATGAATTAGAGCGGGGACTGCGAGTCAGGCCTTCTCTTCCAACATCAGCGTCTGACCTCACAAATGCGCTTCTAGAAGAATGGTCAAAAATTCTCATAAGCACACTCCTAAACCTTGTGAAAAGCCATTCTAGAAGAGTTGAAGTTGTTGCACAGGATGGGGCAACCTCATATTAAACCCTAAGGATCAAGAATCGGATGTTACTCAATTTCATATGCATGAATATATTTGGCAATATGGTTAATTTTGTACTCAGTATTTAGTATTTGAACAGGCATACACAAGTGATGTTGCTGCATTGTCCTCTAGTGGCCGAATACTGAATTGCTTTAAGCTAAAGAAAGGGCAAGTTTTTAGGTGTAGTGTTAAAAGAAGTGCTTTTGAAACACTATGTACTTCTCCTCTTACAGATGATGACTCTTGGGACCTGGTGACATGTTTCTGCATGAAGCCGTTCGCTGGCAGGGCGATGATCGAATGCAACCAATGCAACACCTGGATCCACCTGTCCTGCGCCAAAATCCGCAAGTCCAACGTCCCGGAGACGTACACCTGCCAGCAGTGCAAAGACTCCAAATTTGACATTCGGCGCTCAAACCGTTCGCGCATGGGCTCTCGAAAACACCTTCTGGACTGACGGCGTACACGCCCCTCCCCTGAGGACGAACTCCCATCAAGACAGGAGAAGAATTCCGAAGAGGAAGGGCTCTGACTAACTAACTTTTTTTTTTCTTCTTTTTTCTATATCGTCCTCCTTTCTTTTTTTATTTAAATTTTTTTTGGAGCGTAAGGCAATCATAACCTTAGATAATGCATTAACGAGAAAATATTCTGCAGATTTTTGAAAATGGACACCATGTTTTCTTTCACAAGACACTTTCAGGAAGAGGAACGAGGACGATGGATTGCACTTTTTTTTTTTTTTTTTTTTTCAAAAAGGGAGCGTTCTGTATGTACCCATAGCTTTGAAACGCGTGTGTGTTCGTTCAAAGTGTTACATTTAACTTGTTTAACTTTGTGGAAGCCCAAAATATCTCAGGAACTGAGATGGGGCTACAGTGAAAGCACAGTACGCAATCTGCCCTTGAGCGAGTAATTAAAGATTTTTTTGTTTGTTTGTATTTCTCTTCAAAGCATCCTGTCCTTCAGGTTTCTAAAAAGCGTATCACATGATGGACATGGACATGGATTCCGGTTGTGAATTTTTTCCTTCACTGTTAAGGTCTCAGCACTAACTGCCTAATGTGTTCTTCACACGCACTCTGTTTTACTTCATTGTGACCTTTGACTCAAGTGGTATATTTTACAGTATATTTGCCCAGAAGCCAAAAAAATGACTTTAAAAAATATTTTATTTGTGTATGTGTGTCTGTTCAGATTTTTGACAACTTTGGAAACATGTACATGGCCCTGATTTTGAAGATTTCTTAACTTAATTTTCACTCATTTTCAGCAAATATTTTCTAGATTTTAGCTAGTTTTTGTATTATTTTTGTATTTATTTTTTATTTATTTTTTTCTCCGTACTGCAGTCAACTTGACGCAGAACCAACTTATTAACTTTTAGAGTTGGAATTCTCATTTGTCTTTGATTTGAACACAGCTGTACTCAAACACACCCCACTGCACATTTCGCAAATTTTTCCTACTTTTCTTTTTCTTTTTCCATCCTCCCATCTCACGTCAATGCAACTATTTAAAATACTGTAGCAAGACGTTTTTATTGCACTATGCCATGCTTGTAAGGCATTCTTAAAAATCTTTTTTTTTTTCTTCTTCTTCTTTTAAACACCTCTCCCTGGTTAAATACCACACACGACATTCTAGCACTGTGTAAACTCCCCTCGCTTAACTGTAATGTTAGGTCAGTCGCCAGGACTGCATTAGCTTTTCATATTGGAGTAGTGGCCAATAATTTCTATTTACAGTCCGTATCTTCAGTGTTTGATTATGATCTTTAAGACCATTTTCCCAGTTTTTTGTTGTGCTGATAGGAGCAGTAAAGCAAGAAATCTTTGAGTGTCCTGTTTATTAGATGTTTCGAACTCTGTTGTAATTTATGTTTGTGTTTCAGTTCCATTTACGTGTTTAGAATTTCCTGGGAAACGCACAAAGACGCGAGGTCAGTCAGTGGAGACTGAAAAGTATTTTCATTCCCTGAGCTCTGTGGTGCAGGACTGATTAGAGAAACGTTACGTTTAATAGCTCGTTACAGATGGCTTTAAGCTCATCTTGCCGGTCTTTTACGACTATCAAATAACCACTTTGATTCTAAATTCCTTAACCTGTGTTTTCAGAACGTGTGTGAACATTTGCAACATCAGTGCTCCACGTAACAAGCCCTTTTAAAAAATATATATATTTTATGATCGTGTCTAGATCATAATGGGTCGGTGCTTCAGTAAGCGTGCCCCAGTGGAAACGTAAAGTAATATATACTTTATTACCACATTCAGTAATTATTTATTTAGATAGTTTAGTTTTCTCAGGGTCCTTTCCTGTTGGATTCCTGTGAATCCTTCATTAGCATACACTTTTAATACACTTTTAGTTCTTCCAACGGTTTGGTCCATTGTCATGTTTTTGTTTTTTCTGATTAAGATTTTTTTTTTTTGTACAGTCACGTTCCGTTTGTATATAATATTGCCAGGGGTTCACGGCTGTCCTCGTGTCTTGTTTTGACTGGGAATTTAAGGACTTGTTAGGAGGAATGTGGGGAATCCCAATGTGGTAGGCTTGGAGATGGGAACATGGGACGGGACGGGAGAGAGAAAGAATGTTTCTGTGAAACTGATGTAAATAAAGATCTTATAAGAATTTAAATGGAGATCAGTGTGTGATGTGGATTCTTTTATTTAGTTATTTTTATTTATAGTTGTAAATTATTTTGATAATTTCTTTGGTTAATTAAAAAAAAATTATAAATGAGGTTTTAGGTGGGTTGATCTGATTGGCTTTGTGTATTATTTATTAAAAAGTTTTTGAATTTTTATATTTTATACATAACACTTTGGAGTGGAGGTGGATTATTATTTTATTAAATGCATATTTAAAAATTTTTAATTTATAGATTTGTTTTCATTTATTTGAAAAAGCAGTATCTTCTGTTTCTTATAAAATATAGTGTATATGTGTGTGTATATAGTAATATTAGTCATTTCTAATAGAAATTATCCAGAAACATATCTGGACACATTGACCCTAACTAAAAATCCCAAGCTGTGAAAATCTATAAAACCCCACCATCACAGGTGTAAAGATTTCCCCGTCAGACTAACAAAAATAATCAAACCCATTCTGTTACTTAGTAAAACTAGGCATGTTGGACAGATAGTCAAGTTAGCATGCAGGATGTTTAATCTCAGGTTTTTATCATGTCACATTAAAAAGAAAGAATACATGCTGTATATTTCCTTTATATATATTTTAAGTCAAATTACACACCAGATTCCAGTGTAACGATTCACATTATAACGTTTACTTACAATTCAGTACAATTGTACAACAACTTTGTACACAGATGTGCATATATGAACGGTGAGGTTTTCCGAATAAAAGATAATGAAGGGTTAAGAAGTGAGCAAAATGTTGATAATATAATGGTATCTTAATATTTATTTATTATAATTACAAACCTGATGCAGCTTCTTTACTTTCACATTTTGCCTTGAGATATGAAATGGATAACTGTTAATCCTAATTATTTTAGACATAAATAAAAATGAAACGGGACTGTGCTGCAGCTCTTAGCAAAGTTATGGGTAGGGATAACAAACATCATCTATCACAGAAACATCTTCGCACAAACTTTATTTCAAATTTTATTTCAAGGGAACTACGACCATGACTGAGATAAAGTGCTTACAGAAGATGAATGAATTCGAACAGATGAGATGGTGAAAAGCAGAAAATGAGTAAAAAAAAAAAAATTAAAAAAAATTATATTAAAGTGGGTGATGAATTCTAATAGCTCAATTTCTAATTCTAAATTATTTTATTTAAGAGAGCTGAGTCAAAGACAGATCACGGATTCACTGGAATATTTACACATTTTCATTAACTTTGTTCTGCTCAGGCTTCTGCTCAGCTCCCTGTGCTTTAAAAGGTAAATTTGTTTTAAACCATAAAATAAAAGCTCACTAGGAAATAACTCGGGCGGATAAGTAGTAGTAAGTAAGTCATTGCAAGATGACTGAAGGAGAAGCATCCAAGGATGTATGCCATTACTTACTTACTACTACTTAGAACATGACTGTGAGAGGTTGGGGGAAAATGACCAATAAAAGTGTTCGAGACATTCTCGTACACTTGGCTCAGTTTAGTTTCACACTTGACGGTCTAACACAAAAGGTCAAATAACAGAACTGTAACTATTTATGCATTCATGAGAAGAAATAATAATTAATACAATAATCACATGATCACAGTAGAAAGTGAAATCTATGAGTGATGCATGAACTACCACCACATGTTGTTATAGAAGAATATTATCACATTTAAAGGGGAAAGAAATGTAAAACTGAAAAAACACCTTTCTTGTTCCCAAGTGTAAACAAACTAATAGATAGAAAATCCTTTGCTCTGACTTCATTTGTCTTTGTGCAAAATTCATTTGATAAATGTTTTTCATTATGGTGATAAATAACTATGGATAATTCTGACACTAAAAATAATGATAATAAAAAAACCTTTATGACACCACTTTTTAGAGCTCTCTGCATGATACAGGCAGAAATTCACCAATATACAGTGGAACCTCGGCATACAAATGTCCTCCCTTACGAAATTTTCCCTTAAGAATTGAAATTTTGCAAGAAGTATGTTTGGCATACGAACAAACGAACCGAATGCATCATCCGGGAGCCGTTCAAAACTTGTTTGCGTCAGTGGAAAGCCAATCAAAGCGACTTTTTTTCAGTCAGCTAAAGCTGTTTCAAAAGAGGCAACCCACAATACCAATGTTGCCACCAGCATGCATTGAAATCTATGTGATTTTTCACATTATTTTTTTAATATTGGGAATATTTTTGGACGGCTGGAATGGATTGTCTGCATTTACGTTATTTATTATGAAAAAGTTCATATCGCAATACGAATGTCCGCCTTAAGAACTCGCCTCCACAACAAATTAAATTAATCTGCCGAGGTTCGGCTGTATTCAAACCATAATACAGCCAAACCTTGGACTGCGAGCATAATTTGTTCCAGAAGCATACTCGTATATCAATGCAAATTTCCCCCATGAGAAATAATGGAAACTCAGATGATTCGTTCCACAACCCAAAAATATTAATCTAAAAATTATGAATATAAAATATAAAGTAAAAATAAAACAAATTAACCTGCATTTTACCTTTGAAAAGAATCCCAACAGAGCAGTGTTTCCATTAGTGTGTGTGTGTGTTTGTGCGTGCATGCGCGTGTACCGGTGTATGTGTGTGTGTGTGTTTGTGCATGCATGCAAGTGTGTATCTGTGTGTGTGTTTGTGCGTGCATGTCTGTGTGGAAAATTGAAGTAAGACGAGAGGAGGGAGGAGGCTACTCTCCCTCCCTCCATCCCTCCCTCCCTCCTCTCGTCTTACACAGTAGCTCCTTCCCTCCTCTCTTATTTGAGACGAGGGAAGGGGCTACTGTGTAGGACAACTTTCACACACACACTAAACGAGAACACTCTGTCGGGAAACTTAGGAACAAGTTTAGTAACAAGTAACCTCTCTTATGACCCTCGCGCACACACACTTTCACACTAAAGAAATCACTGCTTTTTGACAGAGAGATTCTGGTTCTTTAACAAGAAACTTCTCTAATGACACTTGCTTTTGCTTAACGCCCGTGCACACACACGTGGTCACAATGTTATAATAAATAGTACATGCACTCTCAGATGTTGACTCTATGAGACTGAGCATGGGAGATGGTTACCCATCATCCCTTAGCGAGCGAGAGAACAACCATTGTCTCAGTTGTGATCACGTGATGCTCGGCAGACAAAGCACATATGTACTACTCGTATGTCAAGACCTTGCTCATTTATTTAGTTAAAATTCATGTTAAAATTTTGCTCTACTTGCTAAACGCTCTAAGTTACTCGCAATCTAAGGTTCCAACATATAACAAAAAAGGTGTGTATTTTGTACTGTAGATATTCTTATTTTTTATTTTTCTATTGAATTTTATGAATTGATAGCGATATTATGATATTGAATTACTTGGTCACATCTTGTACTTGTCTAATCAAATAAATAAATAAATATATTAATGAATACACAATTATAAATACTGAATATAAAAAACAAGCCATATGAGTCTTTAACCCTTGGCTACGTAGTAAATGCTAATTCAGTAAAAATGTGGTGTAGCTCAATTGCTAATGGCTGTTTTTATACAGACACACCTCTTTAACTTCCTGTTTGGTAAATAAGTAGACATCAAGTTCTTGTTGTCTCTTGTTACGTCAAAATATTAAAGCCGTTCCACATCCTGGACAAATCTGATGCTTAGACTTCACACAACTGTTCTCTGTTATCATGGATATGCTATTGAGATACAGGATAACAAAAAGTGGGCAGAGTTTACATACACAGGACTTCACAACAAGGAACCAAAATAAATAAATAAATAAATAAATAAAAACTGGACAACCCTTTGGATTTCCATTCAGTCCATGCCTGGCGTCGTTTGTTGCACGTGTACTGCAGACCCCTACGTCTCGGCATCTATCCTGTGTGCTTTAGTGTGAAAGAAGATGTGAAATGTTAGCATTATGTGTAAAATGGAAAAATCATATCATTGTACCACACCCCCTCCTCCACCCAAACCTTCCAGCTTTACTTACACTGCTTGGGTATCCGAAGAGCATCGGTGTCTCCAGACAGCACTTGGTGCATGACTCCTCTGAACTGGTAGAGCAGCTTCAAGCTCTTCTCTTCCCCCACACACGGGTCGTAGAAGCCGGGCAAACCCGCCTGGAAGAGAGAGAGAGAGATAGAGAGAGCAGCCCAGGGGTAAAGAGAGGTTGAATGGTTATAGCGTCAGCAGGAGAACATTGAACAGGTGCAGAAGCTGACTCTGGGATGACCTTTGGCGCCTCAGTAAGGATGAGTTTGGAATCTTTGACCAGGCACTGCAGAGGCACCGTCACGTCGATGACCTTCGCTCGCTCCTGTTTCTGGCTGGTGTCCAGCACGAACTTGCCATACCAGGCATTTAAGATGATGAGACCTCAGAGACAAGGGAAAGAGATGGAGGATGTGTCAAAATGACAAACTATTAGTAAAAGGAGAATTTTTTGTTTTTGTTTTTGGTATTTAAAGATGTGTTCGCTTTAACTCAGGATCAGGATAAATTTACAGTAGAACCATTTTAATAACTGAATGTTGAAACCACAAAAAAATGTATTTTGTGAAACAGTTTATATAAGTTGACAATTCCCATCCAATATAAATATACACACATTATATACACATTTTTCATGATTTTTTCCCAAAGCTGTCCTTGGACAGGTGACGTCTTATTTGGTCATATGACTAGGGCTTATTATAATATTGTAATACTTTTTTAAAAAATGTATTGATTATTATTTTTTTTATTTTATTTATTTATTTATTTTGCCTGGGAGTAGTGGCTCACGTGGCTAAGGCTCTAGGTTGTTGGTTTGGAGATCTGAGGATCTGGGTTCAAGCCCTGCTGTGGATGGGTTGCCACACTCCACACTACCCAGCCACTGCATGCAGTGCCGGTCCCAACCCCGCATGAAATAGGAGGCTTGTGTCAGGGAAGGGAATCCGGCGTAACACCTGTTGTGTGCGGATCGGATGGTCCGCTGTGGCGACACCTTGACGGAAGCAGCCGAAAGAAAGGGCTTATTATAATATTTAAATAATGAGTCACATGACTGGGATCATTATAATATATATATATATATATTTTTTTTTAAAAGCTCATTATGATATTGAATTACTTGGTCACATGACTCGGGCTCATAATACTAAGCGAGGTGACTAGGGCTTATTATAATATTTAAATACTAACTCCCAAGGTTCATTATGACATCACATTTTAAAACAAAAAAGGATTTTATATGTCTGTGTTGTATTTGTTTCATACTTTTACAGTCACAAACATAATTTTGTGTCTTTTATTTTATGTACATGCCAACATTAAATAAACTTCTAATGTGTACTGTACATTCACTTCCAATTCTCCATCTCTCTCCGTCTCTCTCTCAGACATACACATACTCACACACTATGATTTCATATATTCTTTTAATAAACTTTTAAAAAATTAAGCATGTGTTTTAATTCACCCATTTTGGACTCCTCTGCTTCAATGATTCTCCGCACTGACTCCTGCATCAATAGCACCTGCAGACAGACGACCCCGTTTACTATTTCTCCAAAGGTCATGCAGATGCGTGAAAAGATCAATCAGGACTTGACAATGTGGTTCCCTTAAATTACATGCACCAACAAATACTCATTTTTCATCAATAAGAAACAATAGGTAATATCAACAATGAGTCACTACACGTGTTAATTGTAATTGCTCTGATATTACACCTGCGTACACAGGTAATTATTGATACAAAGTGTAGCTATTGATATAAAGTGTTGTTACTCTTTTAGTCTGTGAAAACATTTAGACCGTATCATTTAAATTCACTTGCACTTTTCCCTCCAAATGAAACACCATAACCACAAGCGGTTTTCAAGTCAAACTTGAGGACTTTCAGGTGAATTAAGGCATAAAAGCGATTAACATTTACAGAAAACGAGATTCCTAGCCGCAGTAATACATCTGAATGGTGCTATCACAAATCTATTGTCCAGTGCTCACGTTTCATTTCTAACATTAATAAATACATTGTGCAGGGCAGATTTGTGAATACTCACAGCTGATTCAGCCTCCTGTCTCTTCTTGGCGATATCTGTCGCTGAGTTCACTCTGTGCTTTTGCAGCTCCCTGATAACAAACACGATCCCACTCATACATGAGCGTGACACAATCTACATTATACACACTCTCATAATGTTTCACGCACTTACTGTTCCTTTTGCGTGTGCACATATGGTGTGATTATAAGCTTCTGGATGGCTAAGTAGATGACCAGAGGACCCACGGTGGCGTAGAACACAGCACTGGGCAATATCTGGTCCGTCAGGTGGATGGGGAAAAGGTACGTTTGACTGGCTCTGTTTAACCTGGAGGAGGAAACGGGAACAGCTCAGTTAGTTATACTTCTCTTTAACGCTGTCCCATGTTGACTTTTCCTTTTTTAAAACCATAAAGAAAAAAAAATTAAGCAAACTCAAGGGCGTTTCACAAAAATTCACTGCAGAAATTCATTCAGAAGTCTTGTAAGTTATTACTTTAGATAAATCATATACATTTTGACCAGAAATAAAAAATACAGTGCTGTGAAAAAGTATTTGCCCCTGTAAACAAATTTGCCCATGGAGGTCATTTTGCCCAGTTTTCTTCTACTTTTTCACACAGGGCCAGGAAGCTTTGGACAGCTTTTTTCCCTTAATAAATGAAATCATCATTTAAAATTTTTATACTTTCCCAGGTTATCCTTGTTTAATATTAAAAATTGTTTGATGACCTGAATCATTTAAGTGAGAAAAATATACCAAAATCTAACATTTCTTTTCTTTCAGAATTTCTTTTTCACAGCACTGTAAAGCATTTAAATGCAGAACTGCAGATTAAACAACAAGCTTAAAAATTATAATGCAAGATTTGTAAAATGTTGTGTAACGACATGATATATACTTTTCATTCTCTGTAGGTAAGAGAAAGACTTTCTGTTCCAGTCTGTGCTGCTGAGCTGAGAAAGAAAAACCTTAGATGTCTAGACATCACCCCGGCTTGTAATGAACACTGAGACTTTTTTTTTTTTTTTTACATTTTATAAAATGTTACGCTAAAAAAGATAAAGCGGCAATGACAGCGTGATCCATCCCGACCTGATTTTCAGAGAGACTCCTTGAGGTACCCCGATGCTGACCGTCGCAGAGAGAACACTGTGCCTGCTGATCTTCCTCTCAGCACCGTATTCCACCACCGTCCCAAAGAACCCGGTCCTGAACCAGGGCAAGCCAGGAGGATGACATTAAACACTAGTATTCTATCATTATGTGTAAAAGAAAAGACAAGACGTGCAAACTAGGGATCAGGCCTACTTGACAGAACCCTTGACCTTGGTTTGGTCATCGTCTTGAAATTTGTATTGATAGCTCATCATGAGGTACGAATGAGGCATGCCAAGCTGAAAAGGCGCAAACAGAGAGGAATCAATTTCGCTCCTTCTTAGTTAGATAAAGTTAGATGTAGTTGAGTTGAGATGAGATGCGATCAGATGCAGGAGTCACCTGAAGGGCCATGGTGAAGTGGCTGGTCTTGGTATCTCGGACGATGCTGGTGGTCATGGCTGACTCACTGCCCCAGCGCCACTGCAGGTAGCCCATAGTGTTCTGGTCCAGGTGACGTGCCATCATGGTGCCGGCACTCGGCCTCACCCCACGAGAGGAGAACTGCATACCACACTGCGCAGTCATAAAGCTGATAACACGCAGTAATAAAAAAACAAAAAAACAAAGATGCTTACCTCCTTCTAATATGATGCAGTTTTTATTGGAACATATAATTCATAGAAACTTGGAGGACGATTTAACTTTAAGATTTTTTCAAATAAATTACCATCGTGCAGTGACATTCCTAAACAGTTTCATTCCAAAAAGAGGCCCTCGGATGTCTCCGGCTCCGAACTCCAGCTAAGAACGAACAGAAGAAAAACAGAAGTCATTAAGAGATTAAGACAAATAAATATATTTCGGAAGGAGTCTCCAGTGTCAACTCTTTGTGGAACACATTTTTTGGGTACCTCTCCCCAGCCACGTGTTGAGGTGACCCGTCTCAGACACAGGTTAATGTTGCCTCCTCCATTTCCGTTGTGCGTGGTGAGAGAGCCTGAAAGGACCGCAGTATCAGTTGTAGTCAAGGGAGCCTGGAATAGAAGAAAAATCTGGTTGTACGGGACTTCATACATATAGTGTATGTGCATGCACGGGGCTCATACGGTTTCGTTTACTTCAACAGATTGTGATATGTGCATCCTGTTAATCTCGATGTGAGGGAAACCTGCTCCTGGCATTTCCTCGAAATCTTCGTCGTAACGATCAAACAGGTCTGTGGCGTCTATTCCTACACTGATGGTCCCCTGAATACAGATCACAAAACACATGAAGGATTCTCACTCCCCCAAATGTGGTCACAGCTACAAATGGCAAGACAATGATATAAACATCCTACAGTATCTTACACCATTAGCAAGTCTAGTCACAGTAAAAATATCTTTGACGCTGACAACTATAAAATCCGCTTTGAAGAAAAAAGAACAAGAACTTTAACAGGAACAGTTAGGAGCTTGAGTACCTTGGGGTTGGTCCTCTGCTGTAGCCTCCTCTCATCCTTTTCCCTCTGCAGGCGTTCATATTCCTCCCTGATCTCCGCAGGCGTCTTCTTCCTCTCCACCACCTATAAAAAAAATACATAGACCACTTAACCATTTACACCGCAAGCAGTTGAAAAAATTTGACAATCCAATATTGTCTTACCTCCCATCCTTCCACTTCCAATCCTTTCTTCCCAAAAATGTCATATACGGCTCGAGCCTGGGGGTCACTAAGAACTAAGCAGAGCACAGGTTACAAAGTGAGCACTGCTCTGACAATCCTGGTCATTCAATTTCAGTTTATTTAGAGGCTTAGTGTTGCCAGGTTGGTTCCTTTAAAACTTAGCTTACAGCATAATCTTTTGATATATAATCTAAGACTAATAAAAATGATACAATTTACTTATTTCACAAAAAACACAATAACTAAATGTTTCCATGGAAACCTCTCTTGCCCTCTTGGTGTCCTTTTATATTTGTTCCTCATCTCCACTTGGTAAATAAAATCCTGACTGTGCAATATCCAGTCCAATGAGTTTGGCTGCTCAGTTCATAAAAAGATTTTGCTAAAGCATGATAATGCAATAAAGCATTACAAGCAAATGAGTTAGTTGTGGAATATAATTTCTTGTAAAAGCATCTGGACTAGTATAATATTATACATATTTAGTAGAGTCTGCCTTTTTACATGTAGAAAGCAGGAGATGCCCAATATTGTGGAAATGTCTTAGGCACCTGGTGTTTTTTTTTTTTTTTTTTTTGTACAAATGTTGATATTTGCTTTTTTTAAATGTATGACTTCATTATTGCGTCAGTGCAAAAACATTTCTGATTTTCGAAGATCAGTATTATAAGTTACAAATAAATATTGCATGCCAGACAAAAAAAGCAGCAAATCATAGAAGAGAACTTTTTAGACAAAAAAACACAATGGAAGCTGCTGCATTTCGCATGCAAAAAGAAGCAGGTGCAACAGTCATAGTCCTCAGAGTAACTGTATGTGGTTGTGTAGATGCTCCGTAGATGCTCCGCTAATATCCTTATAAAAACTGCACAGATTGTACTGACCTTTCATTAATTACTGCTTACTGCCCATTTAACATTAACTAATTTATTAACATTAACATTAGTAATTATATACAGCAATTAAATGATGTGTATAATAGTATATTAGTATATTAGCTATTATATTAATGCCAAATAAAACTTTGAATTAGTAACTTAATCATTTCCATCTTTCTCTTTATGTCTATGCATAAATGTCTTATATTTAAATAATATTGTTATGTACAACTATTTTATTTTTGTAATTATTAAAAATCACTGCAAAATTTTTTTTTTTACCTTCATATGCCCGGTGAACGAGATTGAACAGCTGCTCTGCCTGCCTCTTGAGCTCAGGATCTCTGTGCTTGTCCGGGTGGTACAGCATGCACAGTCGCCGGTATGAGGACTTCAGCTCTTCCTGGGTAGCCTTCGGATCAGGATCAAGAGTGGACAACCAAATTAAATTAGTTATTGTACTCCCTTTTTTAAATTTTTATTTTATTTTTTTATACCAGTTTCATTCTGATGAGTTTAACGACTGTATAATATATCTTTGCCACAAAATAATCTGAAGGTAGCTATCTTAAAGAAAACTTCCTGAAGAATTACAACCCAATTTTCCTGTACTGTTCTTAAAAGGCACCGTTACTAATCATAAGGTTGGGCTCACCGTACCCCAAAGCATAACAAGCACAGAAAGGAATTTCACTCTACTATAATGTACTGTGCTGTATATGTGACAAATAAAGGATTCATGAAATGACTTGCGAGTTCTCCATCCAGCTCTTCATTTAAACTGCAGACCTTATTTGATGAGAGTTTAATACCATTTTTCATCAATGAAAGGTTTAGCTATTAACCCATCCAGCTGCACCAATCCTCATATGTCGGTTAAATTGCAGGGTATAATAAAATGCAAATCTGGATTAGCACGTTTTAATTAACTAAATAATTACCTAA
Source organism: Clarias macrocephalus (assembly GCA_011419295.1). Classification (NCBI taxonomy): domain Eukaryota; kingdom Metazoa; phylum Chordata; class Actinopteri; order Siluriformes; family Clariidae; genus Clarias; species Clarias macrocephalus. Next base: position 118,667 of record JAAGKR010000860.1, on the reverse strand, counting down.
TTAATTAACAGTTTGTTGGTGCAGCGGATAATTTGTTGCGCTTGGAAGAAAAGTAAGTGCTGTGGAAAATAAATGCTAAATACGACTAAATATTAACGAAAAAGCGCATTTTAGTTAATTGCATGGATTTAAAAATACATTCTGGAATGAAAGAAGTCATCTCTTATGAGATGATGTTCCGGGTACAACTCCTAACACCACCCCCTCATACCCTTCTACACACAGTTATTTGCAGGACAAAAGTGTCATCATGCCCCGACTACGAGCTCAGAGCCGCCTTTGCATGAGCATGGTCCCCGCTCAAAAAAAAGGCTCTTACCTCTCTCCTCACATTCAACAAAGAATAATAATCATCGTTGCCTAGGTCTGATTCATTTTCCATGGCAGTCGCCATGTTTCCGCCGCACGAAGCCCCCTCTCCTTATTTACGTCACAAAGGTTTGGCGCCGCCGCGCGCTCTGGAGCTCAGGATGCAGCTCCAATCCTTAAATTATCAAGTCCTAAAGACACAGTGAGAGAGAGAGAAGAGAGAGAGAGAGAGAGAGAGAAGAGAGAGAGCACTGTGCATGGGCTCAAAACTTCATATCAAACCACTTACTGCGCATGAATATGTCTTACAGGAAAATAAATTGTACTCTTCAGAATCGGCTCATGATAAATTGATAAATGTGTTGATTTCAAATTATAAACCCAATGTGTTTTTTTTGATAATTAAAAGAGAATTTAATTTATAAATATTATTGTTCAGAATTAAAGAATTCGGTTTATTAATTTCAAATATGACCTTATTTCAGTCATTTAAATATTTAAAACGTCATATAAAATACATTACAGAATTTTTTTTTATATGTTCTCCACCTCCTAATCATTATTTAACACAATATCAGACCATAAACCTCACCAAACACAAATATAAGTTCACTGGGAATTTAAACAAAAAGGATGAATGCATCTACACGAATTATTTTTGTTTAATTATTTTTGTTTTATGTAAAGTGCGTATAAATAAAATCTATATTGTAGTATTAAAAATCAACATTTTTGAGAATCCAAACAGAAAAAGGACAATTTATTTTTGTTGTGCCATGAAACATTACAGCAACTTTATTTATTGTACAGTGTAGTAAAATTGCATTTGTATTTTATATTTTGTATTATACATTGTATTTGTATTTTATAATAATTTTCCTGTATTGCCACTTTTCAGAATCGCAGTTTAAGATCCGTTCTACAGGGTTAGGAGTAAGTAGGGATAGTAGAAATTGTGTGATCTGGCATAATTCACTGATCGTTCTGTATGGCTGTTCTTCGTGCGGACCTGGCAACCCCGTGGTGCAGCCTGATTGGATGAAGCGAGAAGGCTCGCGCGGTGGAGCTGTCCGTTCAGCACCATGCGCTCCTTCAGCACTTTGTAGGGATAACAGCGCGTCGCACAGGCACGAGCATGCACACGGACACGAGCATGCAAAGGACTCGGACATGTAAATGGTGGCATAAAAAGAGAATAGATAGATTTTATAGGGCTGTTTTATTGTATATATACGTAGAGGTCTTCATATATAGAGTCTTTGCCTTTTTACACAAATTGCTAAATTATTTACTATGATGCACAAATATAATAAGTATATACTCCTTTAGATGGGAGAATTACAAGAAAAGAAAAGCATAAATATTCATATTTATGATACTTATAGTAAAAATGGTATCTGTCAGATTTATATATTTTTTAAGTTATGAAGATTTTTTCTAATATATATGATATCCCTTGTCATTATTGTATAGTGTTATCCTGTTATAATATGATAAATATATTATCAATTTATTTAATTACATATAGATTTTAGACCATAGATCATACTATTCCTTCATTTTTTTTCTTAATTTCTTTTTTAATATCTATATATATAATGATAAAATTGCTGCTTATATATATATAAATTTATTTATATATTTATTTTTGTTCACTTTAGTGTTTAAATTTTGGGGGGGGGCTTCAACTCTGCGCGTCCCCAACGTGTCCTCGTGAACGCGCGTGGTACTCCCCCCCTCCATCCCCCCAACATCCCCCCTCCATCCCCCCCAACACCGCTCGCGAGGAGGAGGAGGAGGAGGATGTGGCGCGCGGACGGGAAATGGCTGCCGAAAACAAGCCGGAAGGTAAGAGAGGAAAATAACGGGATTATTCTTGTAATTTTTGGATTGTCCTAGCTGTCTGTGTTTGTTTTTTGCACCTTATTTTTGACGCGCTCGTGCTGGATTAGAATTCCGTTAAAACAGGACGTGACGGGTGACGGGAGCGCGTGAGATTTTGCGCTCCATCGCGAAAAAAGCTGAAGCCGAGATGAAGACGGTCCGGCTTTAGGTCTCCGAGCTAGCGTTCCAGCTCCGCTTAAAGCTGTCAGAAAGACAGAAGCACAGTGTGTTTGTGTTTGTGTGTGTATGTGTGTGTGTGTGTATGTGTGTGTGTGTACATATATGTGTTACAACGTGTGTATAGTGATATTGTTGTTATGATGGGCATTAGTAATTGTGTACTTGGTGTTTGAGGAATGAACATAATAGAAGGATGAAAGAGATGTATAAGAGGAATGAAAGAGAGGATGCTACAGTGTGTGTGTGTGTGTGTGTGTATGTATGTGTGTGTGAAACGAAATGACCTCGCTTATGATGTGAAGCGGGATTCCTTCACACCGCCACCCTTCATCCTCATCCTCATCCTCTTCTCACAGAGGGGAGAAGATAAGATAAGACAGAAGCACCGTCGTAAACTCAAAGCCATCTTTAGCTGTTGGCTTATGTCGCGTTATGTCGTGTTATGTAGTGTCGATGTACTACGAAAACGTCACTGATTTTCACCACCTCCCCCTCCTCCTCCTCCTCCTTCTTCTTTCTCTAAATCTGTGACTAAACCCGGCAGCTGGCTGTCCTTACGCTCCCTCTTCATCTTTTTTCTTCCTGTTCCTCCTGTTTCTGTTTCTTTCTTTCTTTGCTTGTTTTTTGAATGTTTGATATGCTTGTTGTTTTTCCTCGACGGCTGAAATATTTAAATTTAAAAACTAGTGACAGTTCTGCGTGAGCGCGTGTGTGAGCGCGCGCCTGAAAGACAGCAAAGCAGTCCGCACGCGCGTTTTCCGTTGGATTTGTGAGGGCAAAAAAAAAAAAAAAAAACCTTAAGGCTTGAAACCGAGGGAGCAAAATGAAAGGTATGTGTATTAGTTTGTTTGTTTGTATATATTTTTTATTTTAGATTTAGAAAGTTGTCAATAACCCGTGCGAGTTTTCGGGCGAATTCTTGGTTGTGTTAAGAATTTTAACGAATAAACACACCGAACAAACTATTATCTAGTTACGTAGTTACGTAAACTAGCACAACCGTACGTTTGAAATTATTATTATGATGATGATTATTATGAAGATGATGATTATTATTCAATCTATTACAAGGTTTGGTATCCATCTGTTCACGGATGGCTAATATTATACACACATATAGTGTCGTTTCTTTTTAATTCACTATTGAAATGTCCACAAGATGGAGACAAAGGAAATTTCCATTCAGTCCCATGTGTGCTAAAAATAAGAGACCATTTATAGCTACACTGGTGTATATAGTAAGCGAAGTTTTAGGGAAATGAGCCATTCCGCTCAAAAGACGATCCTCATATAGATATACATATAGATATAGATGTGAGATCACAGTGTTTGATAAATTCAGACTGAGGTCTGGTGGCTAATTAGGGATCCTGTGCCTGTGGAAATTGTGATAACATTTAGGCATCTAAGTGCTTCATTTTCAAGTGCCATCTACAGGTTCAGGGTTGAAGAGCTCCAGCAGGGGGCGATATTGTGCTGCATTCAGATTGAGTTGCGTTTCCAGCAAGGGAGTTACTGAGTTCTGGTGAGGTTGTGTAAAGAGTTCAGTCCTGTTCCTGCTTTTCTTTATTTGTACACCCATGATGACCTCTAAATAAGTGTCTATCATCTTAGGGAACAATTAGCATAAAAACTTTTATCTTGTGGCCATGGGAAAATTAATCAGAGTATCGTAGCTCTCTCTTTCTCTTTTTTCTACCAAGAAGAAACCTGTTTTGAGCTTAGCAGAAAGAAACTGTGTTGTGCATTTATATCTTCCAGTCTTTCCATGTTCCCTGGATCTTATAGTCTTTCTGTCCTGCTGTAACGTATATCATAGTTCTTACAAATGTTCCCCAGGTGCCTGGAATTGTTAAAATCCAGTCACCTTTTTCATCCCTTAGATGTCTTTTGAGCTTAGTTCTAAAAGGCCTCAGAAGCTTCCTGCTCTTCTCTCTTACACTCACAGTGTGTCCGTTCTGTCCTCCGCTCAGATACACAACCAGCATCTTCCCAAGCTGAGAATTGAGAAGGTCAGGACATACCGTACATCCTACATTCTGCACTCATCTGAAATCTTCAGGCTATTGCTGTTGTGTAAAGATGAACGCCTTGGGGAAGTGTGATCAGCAACCGGGGTTGATAAACAGCAGCCGCTGTTGATAGCAAACTTATCAGATTCTCATCTCTGGGATATAACTGGCGCAGCCTTTAAATTGTGCCGGGTGAATCAGCTTGCAATTTTGTTCAGCTAATTGAATTTAGTGAGGCTGCTCTCTCTCTCTCTCTCTCTCTCTCTCTCTCTCTCTCTCTCTCTCTCGCTCATGCTTCCCTGATCACTCTCTGCTAAAAAAGAAGTCTTGCTCATTCTTAGAGTCCTTAGAGCTGCTTTCATGGATTGCTTCATCCATCCAGTGGGAGAGGGGGCGTAGTAGTATAAAATAGCTTCATTATGTCTTAATTGGCTTATTAGTTTGGTTGTGAGTTTTTTGAAGGAATTGTTTATGAAACTTTCATGACTTTCCTACACACCAGTAGTAGGATCCCAGTGGACATGTGTATTAGCCTTTTAGGAGGTCTTTAAAACTCAAGACTCCCTAAGTGGTCCTTAAGAAATTAGTCCTAAACGATGTCTCCAATAGGTGTCTTATAGTCCTACCTACTGGGATTGTTACAGCACCCCAATTTAGAGTTTTATACCAATGTTGTGTGGAGTATCGCACTTATCCCAGACTAAGTATAGGTTAGGTATGGGGAATTGCGATATAAAAATTTTGATCAACCTTGCTAGTGACTAAACCTTTTCTTGCTGAACAAGCTGTCCTGTAATGTAAAACTAATAATGTAAAATCAGCCCAATAAATGTTATATCAAAATAATAGATTTTCTTAAGAAAAAACAACATACAGATTTGAGCAGAACAGTGCTTTTATTTCTTAATTTTAAACTATTGTAAACAGTTCCTTTACCTACCCATTTAAAAACAGCATGTTGCAATACACTTCAAACACAACTACACAAGAATAAAGGACAACAGAATTAATCAGGGTCTACTAGTAATAATTTCTTGTTAGCTAGGCATGATAAATTTTGCAAGTTCCATGATAAATTTTGCTGCTGGTTTTAAGTTATCCAGCTTAGGTCTTGGAATGACAAGAATGACCTATCCGATCTAATTAACAACTTAATTATATCAGTTACCAGGACTCAAGTGTAGAGACATGTCTTTAATATCTTAGTGCTGTACCTACAGTATCAGGACGGCAGAGGCAAACTGCAAATGTCTAAGTGTTAAGTTCCCTTCAAAAAATTTATGTCACATATAACGCATAAGTCTTTTATTTTATTTTATTTTTACCGTAAACAACACCAGTATAAAGCTTAAAATAGTGCTCTTTAAGTGCGGAGTAAATGTTCACAGCTCAGTGAAGGGAGCACATGTGCAGTTTGAGTTTTCTTGTAATCAGTGCTAATTTATAAGGTTACAGTGTTTGGGGTGGTTAATGTCTAGCACACATTCGATAGAATTCAGTCATATGCCAGAAAGTAGACTCATCAGACAAAGTTTGGGATGCTTGTCGGGTAGATTTTTCGCTCTGTTGACTGGTTTGCAGCAGAAGGAATTATAATGCCTTTTACACCCAGTTTAGTTATCTGCTGTCAGTCTTCATTAGCGATGGAAGGAAAGGAAGGGTGACGAAAGCTGCAATCTTTGAACTGACATTTTGTATAAGCTGGAGAGTGATTAGTGTCCAGTCTGTACTTACAGTACCCTGCTTCACCTTAAGTTCCACTTTTGTTTCTAAGTACTTTCACTAATCCAGAGAACTCGTGTTATGCTCTATGTATATCTGATAATCTGAATTGGAGGCAGATCTGTTTGAGTGTGCCAGATATTTTTAACGACCTACTGACCTCAGCAACAATAAACCACAGTCAGGCTTTCTTTGTGTTTGAGCTTGTGATGTAGTCACCTTGTGTAATGTCACATCTCTCACAATCCTGGAAAGATATTCACCTACATTTCTGACTGAGGCATTCCCAAAAACAGAATGAAAAAAGAACATACAAATGAATATCTGAGTAGCTGAATATCTTTCCAGGATTGTGCACAAAAAAAAAAGAAAGTAAACATTTATTTCTTATAAGAGTAAAAAGGTTGATCAGTTTGTTCATTTTAAAATGTCAAGTTGTCACCATTTATATGAATTCAGATGAGTCTATTTGAATATTGCTGAAAGTAGAAAAAAAAACGTGACATGCACATTTTTTCTGAGCGTTTGCTGTTTTCTCGATGGTGTTGCTAGTTCTAAAATATTTTATTAAATAATTGCTGACTAAACAAAAGCAACTCTGAATGAACTTTTCTGCATGACAACAAAGTAACGCATTATCTACCAAACTAAATTACTTTAAACCTAAGGATACAAGCATAAGTGAGTTACAAACATTGCAAGCTTACAAACAGAAAGTAAATGATATATTTGTACTTAGAGGACCTCCCTTCATTCTTCCCTCCCCGCTGTAACCCCCCTCCCCCCTCATAGGACTGAAGAGAATTCGTAGCGCTGATCAAACGTACAGAACTTCCATCAGCTTCGCCAGCCACACTGCTACTAACCGTGTCCAAGATGGCACAGACACCAACAGTAAGAGAGCTGGCTCACTTCCACACTGCATCCCTTAAAAAAAGAAAAAAGAAAGACATAATTTTCCCATTCACGTATTTAGCTAATTCCCTCATTCCAGTGTCGTAACATAACATACTGTAGTGCTACAGAGAGGCTAGCCTGGAATGTGAGGCGTGTTCAGCCGATGTTTCTCTTGTAGTCAATGGAGTGAAATCATGTCATAATTACACCACAGAAAAGAAAGAAAGAAGTAGGTGTAATAGATTTGAACAGATGTAAGTGTAATACATTTACTGGAGTGTAGCGTTCAGCTAATGGAATCAAATCGATGAAACTGAGTTGCCATTATGCAGGAGCTGTGTTCAAAATAACCCAGCTCTGTGGGTGACTTCTTCTTCTTCGTTTTTTTTTTATTTTTTAAGCACAGGTCTTGGCAAATAGACGAGTCCTTTCTTGGTGGATCATTTTGTTTATTTATTTATTTAATTATGTATTTATATATTTATTAAAGCAAGGGGCTTCATTGTCATTCGGCTTCATTACAGATCATGTTTATTCATGCATGGCTATGGTGCACCGGAATGCGCAGAATATTTTTGGAGGCAGCAGCTCATTGACATGCCTAATCAACACACAGCACACTCTGAGCAAAGCCCAAGCATCAGCTCATATATGTGTGTGTGTGTGTGTGTGTGTGTGTGTGTGTGTGTGTGTGTGTGTGTGTGTGTTTTGTTCATTTTCCAATAATAACAGAAAAAGAAACCCCCATTATTTCCAGTTCAATTTCTTTCATGCAAGGGTTTTTTTTAACGTCTTCGTTGAGCGATCAAACAGTTTCCAAGAGTTGCTTGTTTAAACAGCGGCCAAATGTCAAAAGGTTCTCTGCTTAGTTGTTAACAAGCTCCACAGCGTAATTAGTGGCTGTTTAGATACATGTCTCCTGCGTTACTTGCTGTGTGGTTTTTTAAGCCACTAAGGTGCAGCTTGTCAGGCTCCAAAATCAGTAGTAGTAGTATTGTTTCCTTCACAAATGCATTTGATCTATGATTATTGATTGTGATCTATGACACTGAAACAGAACCCTGATCAGAAGCCAGGAGCACTACCTAAACCCTGGCTGAAGCTCTTCTTGTGTGTAAGTGTGATGTTTGTGCATAGACAATATTTTCTCAGCTAGATCCATTTTTTCTTTTGAAATAGCTATGAGTTTGAAAGATTAAGTACATAGCCAACAGTGGTTCAATTGCTTCTGGTAGTAGTGGTATTGTATATTTTTCTCAAGTAGGACCTGCTTCTGAACTCACTATGCAGGTAATGAAATAGACTCTCCTGCAATTCTGAACCTGGACCTCATTCAGCCTGGCTACTTTACTGTGTTCGGTTTACCAAAAACATCAGAGCTGGCCAGCTGACTTTAAAGAATCCTTTGCTCCTTTTTTCTTGTTCTTTTATAAGCTCTTTGTTAAGGTTGTCACCAGATGCTACGTGAAACTTTAGTGACTCTTATTGTGTTCTTCCTGTCCTTCACTTTCTGTTTACACTTTGTTTACTTTCTAATCATGCCCAGGTGATTCTGCTCATCCTTGATTAGTGCCTTTATTTAAGCACCCTGCTTTCTGAGCTTGTTGCCAGATTTAGCCTCTACTGCAAGGTTTGTTGCCAGTATTACAAGACGTTTGGGTTTTAAATAGATAGATAGAGTACTTTATTAATCTCAAAGGGAAATTATATAAATATACAATATGTGTTCTGTTGTGCTCAACTAAAGCTATTGCTAAGCCTTAGTGTTTATTGTTGTTACGTTCCACCTAGTTCACGTTCCTGACACTTTTCATCAACTGTTGGAAATCTATTCTATATATTCTATATCAGATATTCATGTCTTTATAATTTTTTTTAACTTATTTTTTATTATAACATATTTTATGTCACAGGAGTCACAAGACACAATGAAATTGGACCGTGGAGGATGAGAGTCAGTTTTTCTTTTTCTTTTTCACAAGGATGACAGCACAATCATTTGCTTCGTCTTGTATCAAATCCAAAAATCCTGTTTCTGGAATGGTTCATCAGCTGCAACACTAGTTTCCAAAATGCCATAGCAATTAATATAAAACTCTTTGCCTCAAAGATTACACAAATTGGTGGAACAGTAAGTTAATTGAGATACATAGAATAATCAAAAGATTTATTCATGACAGAAAGTGTTACTCCAAACAGAAGAGGAAAAAAGGCACTCCTCTTAGAATTATTAAGCGAATAGCTCCTAGAGCTGATAGCCTGCCATGGATGTGCTAGTGTACATCTGTAAAAGAAACAAAGCACTGATTTTAAATGCACATATGCTGTGCAAGTTAAAAGGAACAATCAGAAGACCTGGAATACCAAGGCATCGTCATGAAGTGGTTTGGTATGAAGAGAGAGAGAGTGAGATAGAGAGAGAGAGAGGTGAGAGGACAGATTGTTCACCAGCAGTCTAAAGTGCATTTTGTATGCATAGCTTAGCTCTTTACCCATTTGTATTCATACACTCATTTGCATGATTGACTCCATGTGTATTTGAGCATTCTCATATCTCCTGTCTTGATGAATGCCTCCGTTAGTGAACGCTGCCTGGATTTACTTCTTGTCCAAGAGTAAGATACAGACTCGTACCCCTTCCGTGCCCTTGCCTGCCCAAGTAAGCAGCTTTTCCAGGATGTGATAACTTCATGTCTAATTTCTGTAGCTATATTAGAAAAGATGGTGTTTCACGTTGCAGGTAATTTCTGCTACACACCTAGTTATTCAATTTATAAGACCTTAGACTTTGACATCCCCAAGGCTCGCACATTTAACTAATTTGATTCGATATCTTATTGGAGAAACAAGCATTTATTGAACCAGTTTTTGCAATGCATTTTGATCATTGCGCCAGAGGAATATATCCAAATGAAGGCTTTTAGGATAGATAGTGTACAAACCTAAATGGTAACTCTTTGAGAAATCATCTTGGAGATGACGGTGATGGTTTAATGGTGAAATTTAGCATTTACGCTGCATAAGTGTAATGACAAGACATCCTCTACTCAACTGCCATATACAGTAGTTATCCGGGGCGTGATGTTTTGAAAGACACAGATGTGGTCACTGATGGTAATGGAGGATGGAGTCAGTAAAGGAGTACTATTATTACAGAGAACAATAGAGCAATCACTGCTTTGATTGGTATTGATCTTGAAGCAGGCGGGTGAACTGAAATTGAAACTGACCAGCATGACCTGAAGCACAAAAGCGTTCCCAACGATGTCATGATTCTGCCTGTAAGAACTTGCACACCCTGGTTAAAACAACACATTATTTAAAGTTAAATGAAAATCAGTTTCAGCAATGATGTTCAGTGAGGAGAAAAGTAGTGGTGCTCTCTATTATTTTTTCCATTTATTCTCACGCCTTGTTTTTTTTTTCCCTACAGATAGCATGTATTATGTGACAACCACAATACCATCAAGCTCTTAGGCTCAAGTGTGGCTCATCATGCTAGCTATTTTATGTGCTTTATTTTCCCGGTTTTCTGTCAGTGTCGCAGCCTATTCAGGACGACGCATATCATAACAAAAAAGTAGAAAGAGCATCCCAGGACACAAAGCCGAAGCAGGAGAGCACTATTGATCCAGGATCATTTTCCTTTTTTTCCCTCTTCCCTTTGTCAGCCCTCTTTAACCCTTGGATATCTGGAATACGATGCCTGCTCAGCCTACCATGACAAAAACAGTAAATCACAGAAGACAGACATCTGATAAGCCCCAGATTAGCACTCACATCCAGATTTTTTGAACATCAGAGGACCTGGAGACACACCAGGCCATAGGTCAGTCTACAGAGTGTCTGCTTCTTTCTTAGGACGTGTAGACAGAATCACATCATCACGCTGGATCCTCAGACAAATCCTTCTAGTCTATTTCTAGCCATAGTGCAGCTAGAAAGAATTCAGTACTAAATCAATTTCACCAGAGTCCAAAGCTTTGAGTCATTCTCTAATCGGATTGACATTTTATTGTTCGCAGATCTGGGTGGTTGATTTTATTTATTTATTTTTGCAGTCAAGAATATGAACTGTATTATTTAGTAAAATTAGTTTATCTATTTTCATAATTTATTCTGCAGCTCCATGGATGAAGCTTGTGAAGTTTTTCTTTTTTTTCCCTGAGCCAAGCCCTTGTATGCTAATACGCTTCATGCTTCAGTGCACACTCTTGATTGTAACCTCAGCCTTCTTCTACTATGACTGTCACTGAATTATAGTAATACACGTCGTAGCTTTTCATAGGGATGACAAATTACAGGATCTACAGCATGTGTGTGTGTGTGTGTGTGTGTGTGTGTGTGTGTGTGTGTGTGTGTGTGTGTGTGTGTGTGTGTGTGTGCACGTGCGGGGGTGTATTTGCATTATTATCTCCATGTCTCCATTTGGCTCACCATTAGATAACATATTGTGGGTGTGACTTAGCAGCGTCTGCATGTTCACCTTTTGTCCTTTAGAAATTACCATATAGACAACTACACTACTGGTATTTATGTAACCTGTATGTACGTAGGGAATAAATGTGTAGGAGACTTTTGATGTCTCGGATAGAGGTTTTTAGCGTAGGCCTGAGTCCCGAATCCTGTGTCGTCCCACACCACACAAAGTGAAAGGTAAAAAAGAAAGCCTCTTTGCTCTGCCAGTTTTTAATAAGCATCTCAACACAGACCTGACTAACACAAGTAAGATTAGTTGAAGTTTATCAGCACCGTGATAAATTAACATGCAGACCCATCCCTTTCCCTGGCTGCCTGGAGCTGCTGCGCAATGAGCCTTTATTTCTGTCACATTAATTTTATTTGGGGAAAAAATGAAGAAAAAAAATTCTAAATTTCCCCAGATACCCTTTAATATCTGTATTGGGAGCATTAAGTGCTGCTCGCCCCAGCATTTTCTTGCTGTCTTTATTGTAGAAAGTTTTCTAATTAACTGACAGCTATCTCACTCATGGGGTTAGATTCTTTCTGCTTTTAATGTAAGTATGACAGTTTTACCGATAAAAAAATATATTAAAAGCCCTGCTCTGAAAAAAAAAAAGATATTAACCATGGCTACATCTGTTGTAAACATGTCTACTTGAATCCCACAGCAAGTGTGCAGCCCCACTATTTTCAAAGTTCACAGTTTGAACACAAGCAAAATTCCCACATGGTGATGATGTACCATAATTTGTGCCAGTAATTTTAAAGAAGGTAGTTTTTTTTCTTTCTTTTTTGAATGCATATGGAGGCCATTTTTGACAAAGTGTCTTGAATAAAAACAAAAATTCTTTTATGAAAACTCAAAATACTTGATGTAGAATCCCTACAAGTTTTACTCTGAAAGTTTGGCCTATCATATGATTTTATACTGTTCTTACAGTCACATGGACAGGGCTTAAAGTGAGTTACACACTATTTAGCAAGTAATATAGAAAATATGGGATTTTTTCAGTGCTGCAAGGCTGGTATATAATGAGAGAATAAAAGAAAAGATCTTATAAATGCCTTGTCCTTTTAGTCATGTCTCTCTAAATTGGCCCTACTGAACCATTATGGACAATATAAGTTAATAACTTGACAATAATTGCAAAAGAGCACTAAAAGGCAGCAGAGGACAATTCATACTCTGAAAACACCATAACAAAGCGCTTATGGCGCACGACGTGGCAGAAATCCTTATTAGCAAACATAGAGTCAGAAAACGTCCATCAGCCCTGTCAATAGAATGGAAAAAGTAACAGTTTTTATTAAAACCTGACTCAGCACTGACGACTTTTGGAAGTCACTCTGTCCATTCTTCTCCTTTTTAATACAGTTAGCATGGCAGAATGCTGGTTTCATGCCAAGCTGCGCGTACAAACAGTGCAAAGTCATTACAGGAGTCGGATTTGAGGTAATCCTCAGTGGGGACATACAGGAGGACAGAGCCCTGCTGCTTTTGCCCAGAACAAACCGGACCGACGTTTTGCTCATCAGATTGGATGGATATTTTTTATAGCATGTCATAGTATGTTTTGGCATAAAGTTCTCACTTGAGTTACTGAGAAAAAATTCAAGATTATAAAAATGTAATGAGTGGATTAGCATGGAGGTGTAGCAGGGAGCGTACATGCCTCATCGAGTTCATGGTTCGATCCAGACCTTTGTGGTTTTGTGGAATTTGGTATGTTCTTCCTGTGTTTGCATGAGTTTCCTCCCCTCCCCATGCCTGAAGCATGCCATTCTCTAAATTATCCCTAGGGTAAAGTGTGTGTGTGTGTGTGTGTGTGTGTGTGTGTGTGTGTGTGTGTGTGTGTGTGTGTGTGTGTGTGTATGCTAAATGTGTTTCTATGTATAATCTATCCATGGTATATTTTCATTCTCACAGCCAGTGTTAGTCTCTAGATTCACAGATTCATGTGCCCCTGACCACTATTCATGTGTCACTTACGGTGAAGGAGAAATATATAGGAGAAATATACACACACTATATTGCCAATAATATTTGCTCCCATGCCTTTACATGCATATGAACTTGAGTGACATCCATTTCTTAATCCATAGGGTTTAATATGATGTTGGCCCACCCATTGCAGCTATGACAGCTTTAACTCTTCCGGAAAGGCTTTCCACAAGATTTAGGAGAGTATTCATGGGAAAAGTATGTTTATGTCTTGGGATGCAGCATTAAGCGTTCCTTTCACTGGAACACAGGGGCTGAGCCCAACCCCTGAATAACAACCCCACATCATAATCCCACCTCCACCAAAGTTTAAACTTGGCACAATGTAGTCAGACATGTACAGTTCTCCTGGCAAAAACCCAGACTCATCTATTGTATTGCCAGATAGAGAAGCGTGATTAGCCACTCCAGAGAACACGTTTGCACTGCTCCAGGGTCCAGTGGTGGCATGCATTACACCATTGAATCCGATGCTTTGCGTTGCACTTGGTGATGTAAGGCTTGGATCCAGCTGCTCGGCCTCAGAAACCCAGATTCCATGAAGCTCTCTACGCACTTTTGTGAGCTTTTTGATCTGAAGGCCACATGAAGTGTGGAGGTCTGTAGCTATTGATTGCACAAAGTTCACAGATTCAATGACCTCTATATACACCTGTGACCATGGAGGTGATTGGAACTCCTAAATTCAATTATCTGAATGGGTGAGTGAATACTTTTGGCTATATAGTGTGTATACAGTATGAAAAACAGTACAGTACTAAAACTCGCGGATCTCAGACGCACATTTGTGTTTGCTGACAGGGCGTAGCTCCAGGCACGTGTTCCCATGAGTGAAAAGGAAGTTGTGTTGTGCAGTTGTTGTTGGAAATGGGACTCTCGATGGAGGAAAAAGTATTCATAGTTGAGTATTATTTTCGCTTATATGGAAGTGGTGAATAGGGACCGAGTTTAAAAAAGGTGGAAGGACCCATTCCTTCCCATACCCATCCCATTCCCCCGATCTTACACCACCTGATGCCTGATTGTAGGGAATGAGCAAATTGTCTTTTTTTACAGGAGTCTTCAGCGACTTTTGTTCCAGGAATCCAGGAGTCTGCATGAACGATGTGAACAAGTGTTTACAGCGAGGCGGTGCACAGACACTTACACTTACATTACGCATACCATCGTAAATCTAAGCTAATCTAAGCTAATAGTGTGTTGTTAGTTTCTTTCAGGAGAAATATTAACTCAGATGACAAGAAGGTAATATTGTTTTTTTTTTTTCATTTTAGTACTGTATATTTTGGTGCATACTGTATACAATTGCATTTTACTTTTATTCTATGGTTTAATTTAGATAAGTCTGTTTTTAAATACATAGTATTAATGATTATTTTTTTGGCGATTCAGGTCTTACTGAATGCACTGATCACATTTTACTCATAGAAGCATGTAGCAGACTATTCATCATGAAAGTAACGCTCCCTATCATAATACTATGATAAAGCTTTTTATTTCTAGCCTAAGGTTGCTCCTTGCAAGATTATTTCATCTTCAGCATCCTCTCAACAAACAAAGCAGATTTCCATAATCACTTAATAACTGTTATCCATTAACTAATTATATTAGCAGTTCTTTCATTTTGTATAAGTTGTTAAAGAGGCATGATTAGATGAGGCGTGATGAGAGGAGATGAGATGAGTTGAGATGAGAGCTTCCTACGTAACTGTAACTAACCCAGGACTTAATATTTGACTTAATTTGGGATTTAGAAAGGAAGTTTTGATGTACATTTAATATGCATCCTCTGTTTTTCAAAGGCATGGCAGTACCGCAAATGAAGTATTAGACATGTGCTGGATACAGACTTTGGCATTAGTCCTGAGGACGCATTGATATTCATGCAGAGTCCACATGCACTTGCCTCCAGTATACTTGCTAAATAAGAAATTTGTTTTTCATCAACACCAGCATTCGGAATTTTTAGATTTTGCTAACAAATGCATAGCTGAGGATGGCAAGAAAATACATACTGTATGCATACGGAATTCGCTCGTGTCCCTTCACAAAGCCTTCATAACCAAATATCTTCACTAAAGTTGGTTTCTAACATAGGCACTTCTTCAGATCTCATTTGGGCTGTGTGTGCGCATGTGTGGGTGCTGTCGTTTACATGTGTGTATGTGTACACATGCTGTGTGGGTGCTGTCGACCATCTTCACTTGGCTCCAGCATGAAATGTAGCCAGTGGCAGAAAGACACCATGGCTGGTGTGTCTGGCAGACGGTGGTGGCACTGTGATTAAAATTCGTCCCTAAGGCCACAGTCTTGAGTGTCAGCATAATTTAAAAAGCTTCTTGCTTTAATTCAGAACAATGAGAGTAAATGGTAGCCCTTGGAATGAGTCTATCACCCTGCCAAATATGCTGCAAGGAAGCAGGGGGCAAGGGCAAAGGAGAAATGGGAGGTTGCCAGATATATAGACTATCCTTAATAACCATGTAAATAAGGAGTCTCATTCTCATTCTCTCTGCATTGCCCTTTCTGTACTGTTGAAGCAAGTTTAACAGAGATTTTTTTTTTCTTTCATGCAAAGGTATGTCAAGAGTGGACAGATTTCTTATTTATATAATTTTCTTTGTAAATGTATTCAGTAGCTACTGTATGTATGAAATGTTAAATTTAATTGTGCTTTTTAGTATTACTATAGTGTGTTGGTCATTCTTAATCCCATCGCGTGCTACACTACACACACCGGTGTAGTAGTAATGTTGATGGTAAAAAGATTTTTAATCGATATATTAATTAGAATGCATGGATGATTGATACACGTATTCCTATTCGTACCGTCGACAGTGCACACTGTGGACGGAGTGAATAGAGTCTAGCTTAAAGTAGTGCTGGGGATTTTCTCCATTATATCTTGTAGCAAAATATTTAAATATTACTTCAGAGATATGGAATTTGTCCAAGTTTGAAAAGTCAACTAAACAGCTTTATTTTTAATATAAACTGGCATTGCATTCTGAACAGGACTTCTCTGGTCACTCGCCCATGTTTTGTTTTGTTAGCAGCGTGATAGGCGGATAACTCGGATGAGTGAAATATATTTTCATTTTTAGACAGTAAACTGTACAGTCAGTGTTTTAGATTAAACAAACAAATCTGTATGGTGATAAATCTAAACTCAGTCTAAACTCATTTAAGGTTAGAAGTGTTACTTTGTTTATTTCTAATGCTATGAGCGGGCGTGGTGATTTGGTCCCGTCACTTGTTAAACGGGAGGAAAAAACTCTGACTCTGAATACATCACCAAAAAATCATTTAAATTATTCCCTATTTAAAAGAACCATTGTTTTCACTGTTTGCTGTAGATAGTGGTTTTGCTATTTTTCAACAAGTTCAAAGATGCAGATTTTTTATTTTTCATTTTTTACTAATTTTTATAAGAAAGAAAGGTGTGTGCCTTTTTATGCATTCAGTATGTGTTCAGGAAATTATGTTCAGTTTCAAGTTCAATTTATATTAAATGAAAAGAAATTTCATGCCCTTTTTTCACCTCACTGTTCCAAACACGTACTGAACCGTGACTTCAAACCCAAGGTACTGAACCATGACTTTTGTGTACTGTTACACGTCTAAGAAAAAGCAAATGGTCTTTTCAGGATAATTTTAGGAACATGCATTAATGAAAACAGGCAAAGTAAAATTCAGGACTAAGCCATGATATAACTTTCCTGCTTAGTACACAGTTACATCATGGCTCACAATCGTGGAGAAATCTTGACTTCTTCTGATCGGCAAATAAATCATTTTCGACAGCACATGACATGCAACATTATTGTTTAAGACAGCAGCGTTCCGAGAGACGGGATGTGTGTAGGGACTTTGCACGCAGGAAAGGGATGGACCAGATACCAAAGAAAACACACAAGACAAACGATTGTCTTAGTGTGTGCTACTGCCATCTACGGGACTGGAGTAGGGGCATAAAATTTTTTAAAATAAAATTAGGAATTATATGGGATTTCAGTGTTTATTAGATACATCTAAGTCATTTAACATTTCAAAACCATTACTAAATATAGCTGATTGAGACAAATATGTTAAACAGACAGTAAACATGTTAAAAAGTGTTTTTTAAAAATTGAACAGGACTGAATCGAAAATCACAACGCCCAAAAAATGTATTGAATTGAATGGACAGACTATGTCTAACTCACAGCTCTGTTGTTGTTACATTATGTTTGCTACATCTTTTCAGTCAGGTCAGCCTGGGCTAGATAATGAATTCATACCTTGTTCACCTCTTGGACGATTTGTGTTGCACTAAAAGTAAAAAGATAAAAAAGCAAAAGAAATGTTAAACATTTGTAACATTGTTGCTCCCAACAATGTCTTTGACATGTCTTTGTAATGTCCTCTGAACAGGACAGTGTTATTGAACAGTTTAGATTCTTTTGTCTGTAAAGATTAGGCTTGATTATTGGAAACACTAGAGACTGGCCTTCAGGCTCGCTCATCTGCTGCTCTTGCTATAAAGCTGTAAATTATTCACACAGCCGTCAGTTCATGCACAGGTAAAGCAGCATAGAAGTTTCAAGTCACCTAACCTTCACCGAGTGCCTCTCTCCCCTGGCTATCTGTTTGTTCTTAAGCCTGAAGTTTGAGTGCTCGCCAAGCTGAATCCCAGCGGACCCACTATCTTCATCTGCAGCTTCACTTTCTCTCCCTGCCCAATGTCTTTATGCGTTCCTAGAGGACACACTCCAGTCCCTTTCTGTCTCCTGTGCACTCTCACTCACTCACTCACTCACTCACTCACTCACTTTTTTTTTTTTTAACTTTTTTTTTATTCATAAGAAGGCTCAGCACGCAATGTGGAACTTCCTTCTCCCTAAGGGCTAAACATTGACTTCCTTAAGAAGCCCAAGCCCTTGATTCAAATGGTTATCAATAACCTTGAAATGCTTTTGCGTTGTCACCCAAATAGCTTGTTATGTATTTGAGCATGCACTCTTGCATGATAAGATAGTAGGAGAAGAATTATTATAGTTTTAAAATAAAAACAAAAATCAAAGCAGTCCCGGCTGAGAGATTTGACTCACCTTGTACACAAATCCGCTTCGTTTCATTTCATAACAATACAGATTTTATTATTATTATTTTTTTACATTCATGCTTTGTTCTTTAATTTTTTAGAGCTTCTGTCTTGACAAGACATGCCTATTCATATTCAACAGGGATTTTCAGAGAGCTTTTTGAATTGTAACAAGAACAGAATGTTTCCCTCTGAGCTCTTTTCCTGTATTCACCCTATACTTTTCAGAGGAATATGTTGTGAAGTGTAAGAACAATTAGTGTTATACGTCTCTCCTAGTGATATATAGGAACACTAAGCTAGACCAGGAAAATCTGTTTTCTTTAGCAATGTTTGAATGATCTGCTTTTCTTTTGTCACCAGATGAACATGGACATTTGAAAATCTACCTGCCTAAGAAGCTGCTCGAATGTCTGCCCAAATGCTCCTCCCTGCCCAAGGAGAGACATCGGTGGAACACCAATGAGGTAAGGCAAGCTCCTATGTATGCTCCTATCCTTCATCTTTCAGGAAACATATTTCAGGGCAAAAGATGTACATCACCTCAAAGTGCCTGGATTAGCAGACACGAGCCAGCCGAGTCAAGTTTCACAGGGCACAGGGTTCATACTGTAAGCTCATCACTGTGTTTTTTACGATGACTCGTTACTTTGAGCCAAGCATAAAATACTTCTATTATTATCACTAATATTAATACCAATACTACTGTAGTGCTTTTAATATTAATACTAATACAACTACTATTTCTACTCCTAATGCAACTACTATGATAATTAGTATTAGTACCACTACTACTGCTACTGTACACCTACACCTACTCTTATTATTATTTATACACAACCACTATTATTCCTTCCCTCTTCGTTTTACTACTAATAATAATATTAATATTACTAGTATTAATACTCCTCCTGCTTCTGAGATGAGTACTACTAATACCTTTAAACTATCTCTACTGTTTTATTATTTACTACCACTAATAATAATAATAATAATAATAATAATAATAATAATAATAATAATAACCTGTTATTACTGGCACCCCTACTGCTAATAATGTACTATAAATTACATATTCTACTACTATTAGTATTACTCATTCTACTACTAAAAGCATTATTATTACTGCTACTTAGGTTAATAGTAGTTGTGCCACTACTACTTCTATTACTATTCCTCCGCTTACTATCACTTCTGCCAATACCGCTATTACTAACACTACTAATACTATTACTATATTATTTCATTTTAGTAATACTATAAGCACAGGGCTCCAGGTGGCGACCAAAATGTTCACTAATGCGTCTAATGTTTCTATGTATTTTTTTTTATCTAGTATTAAAAAGGCGTGCATCCTATGATAGACTCTCTCATTCCATTCTGCTGTGCTAACTAACATGGGTGACATACTGTAGCTTAGCTGGCTAGCTTGTCAAAGGTAGCTAAATTTGGTCAAGGAACAGGTACAACTGACAAGAAAACTAAATGGCCATGGCACTATCTGATCTGCCAGCAAAACACTAAATCTAAATATTCTAATTCTAATTCTAAATATTTTGAGTAAAGGCTGCAAACAATTTATGTTTAGAAGCCAAATAAATTATTTAGGAGCTAGCACCATTACCACTAGAGATCACAAAACTCATTGTTCAAATTGTATTACAAATTATTTATGGAACTTACACTTAAACTAAGGAACTTTTGGCCATGGTCTTAAATGTAAACAAGGCCAATGTTTAAATGAAACCTTATAATAAAATATTTAATGTTGCTATATTCAAGTGCCATATGAATGAATTAAAAATTATAATTATTATTTTTTCTATTTTTCTATTTTTTTTAAAAAGGAAAGAAGGTAGAAAGTATGTGCATATATAAAAATATGCGAAACAATCCACTAAGCTTAACTTTAAATTTTTAAACAAGTAAAGACATAATTTTGTTATATTCTGGAACAGCCATCTAAAAGCCCGACTGATATTCTACAATAATTATATTTAAAAGATTTTTGAGGAATTATTTCTAACAGGTTTTTATATGGATATAACAAAAGCAAACATCTAAAAATTAAATGAATTCCATGATTTATTTTGTCTAATCATTTTGTTTCTGATTAAAGCAGTGTGCATAGACAGTAGTTTTGAAAGGAGATTTAGATGTAGGACAGGCTATTTTTCATTCTCAAACTAATAAATATTTACCAAAAGATGAACTTCCTGTCCCTCCAAACACATAACTAATCGACTGCTATTTTTCTTCGCTGTCTGTCTGTTTCTGTATGCTGATTTGAGCTGTAAATCTCTCCGGTTTTCAGGCAGCATTAGAGCATGTGTACAGAAAGTATCTTCATTTTTTGGAGCTCTTACACTTGTGGCCCTGAAGGCATTTTGACATTCTGAGGCAAACAAACAAGCTCAGCAGAGATTAGGCGAGACCTATTTGGCCTAATTCCAGTGCACACAGAAGTTTGAGACGCTTGCTTTTCATTATGTGGGTCTGAAAACGTGGTGTTACAGAAACATAATCTGTTGAATTTCATCTGGATGTTTGCCTTTATATGTTGATTGTTAATGATGATTGCTTTTAATTTCTTGCTTGTACAAATACCCAGGAAGATACATATGCACATAGGTAAAAACTGACCTGGTCCGAAATGCTTGTTTTTGTGTGTGAACTGGCCTCCTGTTAGTCCTGTTAGTTTTGAGCTGCTTTCACACTAAGGTCTCAGACATGGATCCAAGTAAACACTCTCTAACGCATGAAAAGATCATCTCAAGCATGGTACAGTGTACTCAGACAGACCACTGTGTAACCGTACCAAAACACTGAAGTGGACCGCTATTTAGAGCATGACCTACCTCATCAAGGCCACCTGACTCCTCTGAAATTGGTTTGAAATTGAAATGCACACAAGATAGTCACTCTTGACATTTTTCCAAAATATCTATAATAAATGGGCGACCAGTTGTACTCTTCTTCTTCTTCTACTGCCAGACTAGATACAATGTAGGTGCACACTGCCACCTACTGTATCGGAGTATGTGGATATGCAAGCGTGCGTGAAATGGAACATTATGTGAATGGAATTAATGTGAAAGCTGGCCAGCGGGCAAATGGGAAGAGGAGATACTTGGGCAGAGTATGTAGCAACTGTGCCACTCAGAGTCACTGTTGGTCCTGGGGGGTGGAGCTTTGTGAACATGTTCAAGAATTTCACGCTCGCCTACAGTCTTTAGCCACTGGAGAACTATTCTTTAAACAGTGCACTAATCTTGCAATTATAATTAATGAATGAAGTTACTAATGAATTCTATTAATATTTGGTTCCTACCTTACTTGAATGTCAAACTAGTTACTGCAGTGCTTTTGAAACACTGTGCCCAAACTAATATAAGCTGTTTTTTTTTTAGAAGTCAAACTTTTTTTGGTGTTGGACCTCTCAATAATCCTTTCCATTAAACTTCTTGAAAACAAATGACGCAGTGCACTCGCAACCTACAGATATGCTTTATTCAATTTCATCTGCACTTCAGTATCACAACTTAAGAAAGACCAAAAACATATAACACATTTATATTTTGCACAGAAAAATTTATTTGTAGCTTATAGTTGAAAGCGCTTATTGATCTCTGAATGCAGGAGTGCTCTCTTTGTGCATCAGGAGACTTTGTGGTTTGTGTTGCTTTTAGTTTAGTGAAGGTGATTCCTTATGCATGTTTTCTTTACTTCATAAATAGAGAAAAGGTGAGAAAAGATGGGAAAAAAGAAAGTTTGTCAGAGAACTGCTTAGGACTATAAATTTAACACTATTAGTCAGATAGGACCCTGCTTCAGCATTTTCTAATGTTTTTCATTTACTGTACTCTGAATCCATCGCTTCTCTTTTGGCGCATATGTCATTGTCGCTTGACTGATGATACACAGCATGCCTATACATAGCGACGACAAGCAATAGCTAAAGAAGATTCAAGGTGAGCGTGAGTGTGATAATTTCCTTGCGTGTATTGAAGCTGGGCACTCTCGTTGGGCTCAAACCAGCTGGTTTCAGCGTCCGATACGCTCCAGTGAGATGACCCCTATTCTCAGCCTTCGCTTCTACTGTGATTACTATCTCCTCTCCATTCTTCATTTCTTCTCCCAGGACTGCCAAATAGAGAAGGCAAATAGCATTTTTCTCCCCTGCAAGATCAGGCAGAAGAGGCAGAAGGTGGTCTTGGCAGTGATGAAAGTATATAAAGAATGCTTTGGATTGTACAGTAAGAGTTAATAAATCAGATTGACTAAATGGTTCAGTTCAGTACAGGTCTGCATTTAAAGCCCATGCAAGACATTCCCAAGTGTTCCTGTAAACTAGATATTTAAACAGTTAATATGGGGAGAACCAATCAAGTAAACTATTAATAGAGAATGTATTTAAACAGACAGAAATGCTTAAATCAGCAGAAGAAGGAATAAAGAAGATGTAAGTCTGGTGTTTCTGTGTGTTCAGTGGCCTTTGTTATGTCCAGTGAACTGGAGACTTTCCTTAAGGCTGTATGGAGAGTTCTTAATGAGCAGAGCTGCCTAAACAGTGCTGGTTCCCGTCTCTATCCTAGCTACCAGCTTCCCCTCAATGCCATGATCCCGACAACCAAGGGCTCGATATAATGAGGCTTCTGCTTCAGGCCCTGTCCACACATAAACAAGCTCAGTTCATTTTAAGCCTGATCTTTCCTTCCATGCATCTGGTAAAGCAAATGTCCAAGCTGTAACCCAGTAGACGAGGAGAAAAGTCCAGAAAAAGAATTGTCTAACATGATATCTGACAAGATGTTTCCAGTCCCTTTAATTCTGATTTTAAAAAGTGTCTCCATATACTAGCTCTCTCTGCAACACAGCGCCTTTGGGAAATGGGTCTTATTGAGGGTAATGATACGAGTGTCTATTAAGACCGAAAAAATATATATATTCGTTCCAGAATGACCATGCTAAAAATGAAATCCACAAGGGGGAAAAACAACATAACGATAACGGACGATGTGTAGAATGGGAAACAGTGAAAAGTCAATTCCTGTCATTATCTCTTCTTCCTTTGTTCCATCTTTCACCATTGCTAGCATCATGTCCCCTGCTGTTAATTTTAAATACCTACAGAAGTGTATTTTTGGTACCACACATCCTATTGCTTGCTAGGAAACATTATCGCAGCAGGTGGAATGCACAGTATGCAATAAAGCAGGGGTCGCCAACTGGCGAACGGTATTTGAACGCATGAAAAACCCTTCACAGTCTCACAAAAAGAGGTTTGCGTTCAGCTTTTATACGTTGAATATCAGCGCTCTGTAAAATAAAATAAAAGTATTTCAACAGTGTTCCAAACATGGACACTCTATAATGCTCAGTACCACTATATTTAGCATCCGGTTCAACTGATTTGTTCTTTTAAAGAAGGTCAGTATGTAAAGATAATTTTAAATTATTAGCAACATAGCACTGGTGTTCTAACTGAGTTCATGAAAGAGCATAGGATGAAAAACGTGATGTCTTTTTCCTCACAAGGACGCTAAAAAAGGGCATGCACTTTCAACCAGAACAAATCCCAGGTCTACTCAGCATTGTGAATTCCGAGCCATGCCTCTCTAAATGATTTTACTTAAAATCAATTTTGTGGGATTCTCATGCCTAAATATGCCGCTAATACAGTGTGGTTATTACTTATTGACAAAACGTCCTTCATCTCAGTTGTTATTTTTTTCCATTCCTGCCTATTGCAATCTCTGCAAAACCTGTGTGAGAGAGCGATAGGGAGAGAGGGAGGAACAGTAATATAAAAAGGGGGCTGTGATACAGGTACAGGAACATTTTTTGAGGTGTTTGCCCTTTCTACGTTCCCTTAAATTCATTTTTCTTTGCTGAAGGTCATATTGTTGTTTGACCTGTTGCTGGTTTCAATTGCTGAATATCCATTTCACACCTTCAGAGAGAGATTCTCAGGGATGGAGGACCATCAGGAGCATGTCAGAAGAGTGAAGAAAACCTTAATCCGCTCATTCATGTACAGAGAATGCCCCAATTCATGTGAGCGATGTCTACTCGTACACTGAGGATGCATAAAGTAGTTACATGATATAATGGTCTTATAAAATGTATATTTATTTGAATTATCTTGCATTAGAGGCACATCCAAAACAAAAGAGAAGAAAAAAATAAACAGCAAAAAAGCCAATTTTTTTTTCTTTTTAAATATGCCTTGTAAGCATGGTGACATTTGGAACTTTATGTGTCTGGGAATTTTGCTTCAGGGTAAACATGACAGTAAAATGCATTATATTTGAGTGTGAGTGTAATTATAGAAATCACACACTTATAATCTATAAATATTCAAATGAAATGAAAACAGACCTGTTCGGCAGATCTACAAAGCTCAACAATGTTTCATAAGCAGTGTACATATTTTAAGTAGAAATAAACTGACTTTAAATGTAGTAAAATCTAGAAATGACTATTGTCTGTAGTTTTACAAAAAAATGTTTTTTGTTGCAGTGGGGAAAATGTCAAAGCAAATCCAACATGACAAAAAAGGATTTTACTAAATTTCACAGTGATAACATTTGAACACAGTGTTTCTAATATTTTTTATTATGCAAAGTTTATGTACTCTGGTACAGTGTGGTCATGAAATGAATATTGTGTTTGTACAGTACATCATTATTTAAAGTTAACCTGTACAAATAATAAAATGTGCTTTGAGTGTACATCAAGTTATAAAAGGTACATTATTTAACTTTAACACGCGGCATCTGTTAATTTATTTTCAGGGACTGGGTTGGTCAAGAGTGTTTTACAGATTGGACAAAATTGATCAGATTTCTTTTAGCACTAGTGTGGAAAAAGAATGTGTATGTGGGTGGCTGTGTGATGAGCATCCCTGAAAAATTAATAAATTAGTGAAACTCTACAGATAATAAACTGTGAGCTTTTTTTTTTTTTTTAAGTTAGTCCCTGTCCTTCATTTCTCCACTCATCCCCCCTTGAGGTGATGATTGAGGAGTTTGTATATAAATGTATTTATTTTTTAAAATAATTTTCTTCCTTTCCGATTCACTCTTTTCATTTGCTTTCTTCTCGTATTCACCGCAGTCAAAAATAATCTAGACATCAGCACTTCTGCACCAGAATTACCCCTGTGGTCATCGCTAGTAAAAGTGGCTGCCCAGCCTTAATGCAGCCTGTCACTGGTCCTGTCCTTTGGGTCCTTTTCTTTTCCATCCTGCCTGCACTGCTCTTCACATAATCAAAGGAAGCAGATGCTGCTAGCTGACGGGTCTCATAGGGGCATGCTGGGAAATTTAGCTGGTGTTTGTCTAAGCAGACCTCTGGCTTTCTTTCACACAAGCTTGTGTTGTCTATGACTATGACTAGTGAAGTGATCTGAGTTGAATTTCGAATTATCCAGACATCTCATGCAGCAGACACAGTGACCTTAAGCAGGTTGTATAAACACATGCTCAGTGTGACCTTAAAGGAGATTCCACTGAGTTATAACGAATTAAAAAATATTACAAGATATGTATTTAAACAGCAGACAAAAACAAGACTTAATAAATGGCCTGCTGCATATTGTAGGTCTAAGCCTGACTCTTAATCCGGCTTTCAATTTCACATGCTCTCAGTTGGACCAAACATTGTCCTTGTGGCTAAGGAATTTAAGTTGCCTTTTAGGGATTAGGGTGATGCTGATTAGGTTGATTTTATTCATCACAGCAGTATTGGCGCCAAAATTTTCTAAAATTTACTCTCATGAAAATAGTTTAAGAAGTAATTGCTGTCTCATGTTCAAAAAGCTCTTTGTCTTAGTCTAAGTTGTTGTAATTGAGGACATTGGCGAAGCAAATGTTTGTTGAAATGGTGCATGATGTCTATAAGAGAAAAGCATGAGGTCAGGTCACTTTGTTATTGTGAACAGGAAAACTGATTTATGACGGCACCTGAATCATGATTAGCAGTGTGAAAAAATGCTGCTGTCAGTTCTGGTACTGAATCTGGTGTTTCACCGAGACACATAGGAATTTTTTTCAAGCAAACACCAGTTAGATAAGAAGTCGAAGCTTCCAGACTTGGTGTTTAGACATTCATGCTTAAACTTTATTAGTGTCTTGTTATGCAGAGTGCTGCAGATTCCATGGTAACAGATGAAATGAAAACGTTTCACACTTCCTCATATCTGCAGTTAATTACACCTGTAATATAACACCAAACTGTACAACAAGCTTTATGCCATGCTTATACAGTATTATGTGCATTTATTATTATCTGTTTCCTCTTTAGTCTTTGTTTGACCTTGTGGTCTAATCAGTTTTTCAGATCAGTGATAGATATGAAGATCTGAGCTGCACAGCATCATATATTCCTTTTAATTTCCATTATGAGTCTCCTTCGTTTTCTCACTAAATCCTGTTTTTCTTTTTTTTCTTTTTCTTTTTTTTTTTCTTAGTGCCTTGTGGTAACTCAGGTATAAAATTATTCAGGGGCAGAGGGATAGATTTCTCCCTGCTGAATTGAATCACTAGGTGAGACTTTTCAGCACACTGGAATAGACTGTTTTGCACAAGAAAAACAGTGAGCTTGCGTTAGTGTATATAATGAGTCTGTAGTTAGTGATTGGGTAAGTATTAAGAAAATAGATTACAGCATAGGCTTTCCAGCATAACTCTGTAGATTATTTGTGTTGCTTTTGCATGGTTATGAGTAAATGGTAAACGCCTTTGATTAATGGGCTAAAGCACACAGTATAGTCATCCTTACAGCCAGCACTGTAGTATGTCTTAAAAATACAGCCCATAGTAAAGCTTGTTGTGATTGGCAGTGGTTGAATCCAATTAATTATTATCCTCGCCTTAATCATTCTGCCCACTGGCCTTTTGGAGAGTGCACAAACGCGAGATGCCCTTTGGACAAAAATAACAACACCACAGAGACTCTGGCAGTGTTGAAAAGAAGCCTTTTCCCTCTGTGGTTGTTGACAAATGGCTTTAGATTGGCATGTTGTCAAGGATTTGAAATGTATGTGGTGTTCAGAGTCAGGGATGTTTTTTACACATTTCAGTTTTTCATTTTTGAGTTTAATGGCTGTGCTTATATTTCACACAAATTCTAATTTGGGGAAAAATGCACCAACCCTCTCGGATTTATTTACATTGTAGACAAGGTATACATAGTGTAGTAATAATAGTCGCGTCTCTACTGTACCATTAAGCTCAGTTAAAGTTTGAATCATATTTAAATGTTTTCATCTTTTGAAATTGTATTTAATTGATGGATTTAGGATTCATTCACACTTTCATAGCATATTATTCACATAGTTTTTTAGCATCCGTGTGACTGAAAAGTCACATATTTTGATCATGTGCTATAGTTTTCCATAGCCACTGGAGGGAAGGAAGCTGTCAAATCTCATTATGTTGAATCATGCCTGTCAACAAGCTGCTCGATGAGTGCGTACATCTCCTGTGATGAAGACTGTGTACTATCCATATGCCTCGTGACATGCGGTATTGATTGACTGTGTTGGGTAGCCACTGAGAAAGTGCGCTCTTAATGCTTTGAGTGCATGACAGAGAGAGTGGGGTCGTTTATAGGGGTTGCTGTAAACTACCATGGAGACTTTATGTGAAATAAAAGGATTGAAAGGAAAAAAAAAACAGACACGGAGAGCACTTTCATCTTGAACGGTGCATTGACTGCTTTTTGTTTTTTTTCCTTTTCACACCCACTTTTATTAGTTGATGGCCACGATTTCTTTAGGCTCTCAATGAGAGGGGTAGGCGTGGGGCCATGGGGGAAATGAGAGATGTGGCCAAGGAGACTAGAAGCAAAAGAGATTCTCTTTTGTCTTCTTGGACTGGTGCCCTTCTTCAGTCCAGGCTGTGATGGACAGCTACACCCTGGCTAGTCAGACATTTCTTCTTGGCACTGGCTCTATAGGCTTTTAATCTGATAACTCCAGATTTAATTCTTATACACTAAGGCTGGCCTTGGGCACTGGAACCACAGTGTCCCTAACTGGTTGGAAAGAAATTTCAGTCTGACTCTTTGAACTACGGAATATATGTATTTTTAAAAATTGTATAATATCTGACTATAGTTATTGCCACTTTTTATGAGTCATGATCTCTTGCAGCTGACAGGCCAAGGGGAATGATCTGTACGAGGAAATCTCTCTTAGACGACAACAGGTGCTGTGTCCAGCACCCGAAGCAGCTGCCTTATCCCTGCTTAGCATTTATGAGATCTGAAAACCGTGTACCAGACTAGGCTTTGGCAGTGTGACAAGCTTCTCCAGACTGGGGGCTAACTGGCCTGTCACTCGGTGCTGGTTCAACCCAAGACCTGTCAGAGAAGGAGAGGTCTGCTGCTTTTGCTTAATGAGGCATCAGGTTTTAGTTTTCTCCTTTTCCTCCACCCTCACCTATTCCGCTAAATGAGAAATATGTCCAATGAGCCAGGAGACTTAGACTATACAAATGCATGCCAGGTCTGCCCCCAGGTTATGGTCTGAAGGTCAGATTTAGATCTTTGTCAAACTGAAAAATAGAAAACCACACATTTCATGATAATGATTCAGATAAGGCAGATCTTATCAAGAAATAGCTTGATTCAATACTTTATGGTTCATGCAGAGAGAATCGAAGTAGACAAGAAGAGGCGTTGTCATGGTTGCTTAGGGGCGAATGACAAGTATAACAGACTTAAAGAAATATGGAAACTGGAAGCCTGAGGCACTTTGGCGTTCAAAGTACTTGTGTTGGTGTGTAGGCTCCTGTTTGTGCACTTTCAAGCCCTTAGCCTGAAGCTGTGCATGCATCAACGCTCAAGCAATGGTAGTGTGAAGACTTGAGAACTTTTTGTTCAATAATATAGGACATAGTCCTGGAGATGATGTATGTGGAAAATGATCATTCCTGTGCATTTGGGGATTGACAAATGCAGAGCGCCAGAGCATCTAGAAACAGTGACAAAAACTGCTTTTTTATGTGTATTTCCCCTGCACCAGAGCAGATCCACAAGTCTTAAATAGTGCATCAAGATCAGGAAGAGTTAGCTAGGAAATATACCAGGGAAAGTGCATTTGAATGTGATGAATTTAAGCCAGTCAGCACC
The DNA here is from genome assembly GCA_011419295.1 of Clarias macrocephalus. Classification (NCBI taxonomy): domain Eukaryota; kingdom Metazoa; phylum Chordata; class Actinopteri; order Siluriformes; family Clariidae; genus Clarias; species Clarias macrocephalus. The sequence goes on along the minus strand of JAAGKR010000860.1, from coordinate 88,975 downwards.
TTTGACCTCTGATCAGATTCTGTGAAAGAACTAATTAAGTGGCTCTACCTTTAGCCGTGTGTATCAATAGATCTATGTATATACAATAATCAACCATAACATTAGGACTATCTGCCTAATACTGAGTAGGTCCCCTACATCTCCAAAACTGCAGGTCTTGTGGGTTGTTCCCGATCTGCAGTGGTCAGGACATACCAAAAGTGTTCCAAGGAAGGAAACCTGGTGATCCGATGACAGGTGTCAGGGGAGGCCAAGGCTTACCAATAGGTGGTCATAATGTTATGACAGATTGATGTACATTACAAGCTTATAGTACCAGGATAATGATAGCTATAAAGGGATTTAGATGAGATAAATCATATACAGTATTTGTCACGAGCGACCGAGGGGAGAAGACAAAAACCTTAGCAGGTAGCCTGTGTTGCGTGGACGGTAGACCCAAACGCGGAAGTAGGTGCGAGCAGGCAGGATAACCACGCATTTAATCTCAGAACTCTCTTACACGAAGAGCAAGGATTTACAGAAATAAACCCGCGTTCTAGCGACACACACTCAATCGAGGAAGCAAACCGAATTGGTGAGTACTCACGAGAGAATCGGTAACGCATCGGCGAAGGCATGAATTGAACTCAATGACTGAGCGATGTGACGCGCCATCTTGGTTCCTTTTATGCTTTCCTGAAAGCGCGACCGTCTTACTTCCGGGTCCTCGTGCCGGTCGCGGAGTGAGTGTGCATGACAGCATTTCTTATATTTACCTATTTTAAGTTATTTATGTTGCCATGTATACGCTGCATTAATGTATTTTTGACTATTTATTACTTTAGAGGTGATGCGTACAGTAGTGTGTCAGTAGTGTGGCAGTGTCAGCACTATAATGCCTCTCTCTTTCATATTCCCTTTATAGTGTCCCTGAGTAGAACGTCAGGACTTCATTAAAAATCTGTTATCCTTTATGCCATTGCACACTAACATACATACACATACACACATGAACCCTTTGTAAAATATACATTTAAGAGGAAATTTATGGTGCTTCTTCAACTGATGGGTTTATCTCAAAGTCATGTTTATATAATTACAGCCTGTTCTAGTTACCTCAGCAAATCCACATAATGGAAAGGTGAATATTATACACTATAAGGGTCTTTGGATAACCAGTGCTTTTCCTGTGGTGTACGTGTGTGTGCTGAAAACAACAGAGCTTGGCCTCTACAAGAAAACAAAAACATACTGTATAGATTTAGAATCAGCTACCTGCTCTGAGCCTCTAGTAAAATTCTCCTGTTCCATGAGTGGTACTTGAGGTGTTTCTACAACCCTCTGCCTGGAGTTGTGTATGTTTAAATAAACCTTTGATCCATGGCATCTAAATATATGAAATCCAAGATCTGTCGGGGACCTCAGGGTCTGGGATTTAAGAGTCAAATCCTGATGCTGATATTCGACGGGAATCCATTCATTTGTCGAAAGGCAGAGAAGAAGCGGTGTCCTTCTCAATCTGTTATGCTGTGGGTGGTGTAAGAATCCGCCAGGCCCCCTGAAGCCATCCGAAAAAATGTAACTCTTTCTCAGCTTGAGGTTCCTCTGTTCTGCATGAAGCAGTTTGGGGAGAGCTTCTTTCTGCACAGCATGCAAGGAGAAAGAAGATGCCCTGTTTCCCTATAGAAAGAGCACCCGCCGTGACACCCACTGTTAATTACCACAAATTGACTTACTTATCAAGTTGCTGCAGTGTGCGAGTCATTACTATACCATCTCTCATCAGTGAGAACACTAGGAAATTTTAAACAAAAAAAAGACTGAAACCACAGGCATGGTTGCTAGGCCAAGACCCTGATGTGCCACGGTGAAGTCGAATATTTCAGCGATGAATGTCGAACAGGTGGAAGGTATATGCAGGATTTTTGGACGAATTTTTGATGGAAGCCTCCCTCCAGCTCAACGCTGACACACACACACACACACACACACACACACACACACACACACACACACACACACACACACACATATATATATACACACACACACACAGAGCATGGCACGGCATCAAGCAGCAAATACTGTAAAACAAACATGACACTGTTGGCTAAAATTTAGTAGTGGGTTTTGTTGTGTGAGCTAAATCTAAAGTGATTTGAGTAACAACCATCGACAATTATGCACTAAATAATGAGCTAGTTTTTCCAATTGTAGTCAGTTTATAACGAGACATGCTGCTGAACAACAAAACAGGTCGCCCAGGAAGGCTCTGGGGTGATTCCCACTTCCAACCACCAAGTGTTCTTTCAGAACAAAGGCAGCTTCACACAGTGAGCCACTCTGAGAGGTGCTGTGATAAACCATTAATCCGTCTGTTTGTGGATTTGCTCCTCATTCATCATTCTACACCCACAAATCCTCGTAATCACATTAGGTGAAACAAAATGGCTACGCTCCCAGATGGAAACGCAAACACACAGCAGTTATAGAAGTAAAACATAAGCATTGTAGTCTTAAATGTTCTCAATTTCACATAATCCCTAGCAAAACCGGTAAACAAGCAAACAGTTCTCATCTGTTTGCTTTCGTCAAACAGCAAACAGCATGTCTAGCTCTTAGACATTACCCACAGGTCCCACACAGTTTTTTTATCTCGATAAAGGCAGCTATATCTAGGTCTGCAAAAAATTAATGGTTTGTATCTTCCTGTAGGGCTCGTCCAAATCCCAGGACTTGGATCTACAGGTCTTCTTAATGTAACGCCTACCATTCGCACCATTTGTCATCATGGCTCCAGTGTTAAATAATTCAGTTTTATTCCAATTCAACAACTGTACTTTCTTTTTAATCATTTTAAAGCATCGTCTATCGAGTCACCCCCTCTCTCCATTCCTGTTCAGCTTGTGGCTACAGCCGATCAATATCACTTGTCCAAGTGGCCAGTGAGGAAGCCAAATTCTCCTTCCTAATTACAGAGCTCTCTGTGCTTACCAGCGCTGCTTATTTTTAATCCTTGCTATGTCATCTGCAGCCTCAATAACCCTGTCTGTAGCACTTATAATGCACTTATGAATGGAATGAACTTTTTCCCCCCAAGAGAAAAGCATAAATGTGAATTTTGATTTTGATTTACGGGTGCTCTGGTTGCATCAAGGTGCTAATAACTAGGTTAACATAATAAGAATCCTTCACCCAACGACTGAAACACTGCATATGTATGTGTTTGTTGCATAAAGACAGACAAAGCTTAGGCAAATACGCAAACAACTCATCAGCAGATGTTAGGTAAAGAAATTGGAAAGCATTGTGATGCTAATCTCTACTTTTCAGGGAAACGAAAAACATGACATCTGTCATCCTTTATCCGCTGATTCTGTTGGATTGTATACTCTTTCAAGGCTTGTGCTTAGTCTAGAATACACCTCCTGTGAGTTGGATTTGCGCATGCACCATGCCAAAATCTCACACAGAGGATTAACATAAGGGGAATTAATGCTGAATTGACAGAGGGAGACGTGCAGGATGCAGCGGCATTCGGGATGAACCTTGATCCAAATTCTCCCCGGACGAAGCAGATATCCAGCAGATGAAAGCCAAACAGGTCTCGGATATGATACTCAAAGCTGTCCAGTCCCAGAACACAGAAGCAACACCTGGAATTCCAATGGAGAAAGTCTGATATTATGATTCATGAAAGGAAAGGCTTGAGATACACCTATGTAAACACATGCCCTGAGGTGTTTATCTGCTGTTCAATTATCTGAGAACAATACAAAACACACGCTTCTCTGTGGTGTTGTGTTTTTCACAGAACAGAAAAAAACAAATTAATTAGGATGCATCAGATATCTTTGCCTTCTAGGTTGGTCTTATATTAAACCTTTAAATGCCAGAACTGGCTCTAGGGCAGCCTATTTCAAAGCCAACAAATCTCTAGCTCTTTCACATGTAGACAGCGTGATGATATTCTCAACAGGTCACTACAAAATCATCAAATTTCTTATCCTGGAAGTCATATACTGTATGCACAGGAATGGTCATACTGACTTGTTTGCCGACTCTAGATAGATCGCACTCTGGACAATTGATCGCTTACTTCAGTAGCAACATCTTCAACCTGACAATCTTCAATATGAACCTATCATGGTGACTACTTTAAGCAGATAATCATGATTCAGTTGAAGTGAGGAAGCCTGACAGATGGATACCACATTCCTATAGCATAGAAATTACCTAAATTCTGACACAGCAAAGTTGTAAAGAAGACACTACCTGTCAAATAAGACCTTATGTGTGCTGATGAATGATTTTAGGGAGCTGCAATAAGAAAGGATTTTTTTTTTCTGACACTTGGCCCAGGTCAGAAATTTTTAATATATATTCTGCTCCTCATGCTTGTGTTAGAATTCTTCCACACACCCTTCACACTCAATGACCAGTCTATGTACCACAGTATGCCTCGTGTGCCAGTCCACACATTTCAGAGTGCTGTCCAGAGCTGAACCCATTCTACAGCCCATTAAAGCATGCATGAAACAGACAGAGGCAAGCGCCTCCAGCCAATCTGCTGCTTATGTGCACTAATTTGAAGTGTTCTAGCACTTACTGAAACATCAGCACACGAGCAGTCTGGCAGTCTGGTCTCTGAGCTCCAGCAGAAATGCACTCAATAAAGAGACAATTCTGTCATGCCTATGAGAAATATATTTGAAAAACAGCTGTAAAAATTGGTGTAAACTCGAATTCAGATTTGAGGGAACGAGCTAAACATTCTGCTCTGTTAACAACGTGGTATTTTTAAATACAAAACTAGGAGAAATAGAAAGTCAGTGATTAAATATAAACATAAGGAAAACATAACTCCCTGGTATAACTTTTATATCACCAAATATTGAGGATGTCACCATGAATTAATGACTTTACATACAGTATATTTTGCTAATCAATTTGTTCATCAGAAATGTGGGAGGGAAATGCTTAATAAAGTCCCAAACTTGCTTGTTTCTGTTCCCTATGGCATTCAGGGGCAGTTCATTGAAACAAAGTGACACTGAAACAGTGTGTTTGAAAAAGGAGTGACACAGATCACCAAGCAGCCAGACTGCAGGATCTGAGTTGTAGTTCAGCTGGAACATTGACAGACATTTTGGAGACGTCTAAGACATATTTTATAAAATAGAGTATAATATGTGACCTTTAAATCTTATTGCCCCGCTGATAATGGGGTAGAAGAATGAATGAATAATAGAAATTTCTTGACAAAGGTCAAGGAGTGAGACAAGTAATCTTAATCAAGTTTACATGCTAGAGATTATAACATTATAAACATAAACAATATACAGTATAAACATTTTTGTTAGTCATTATATTTTTACATATATATAAAAAAATACAGATTTAAACATTTTTTTCTCAGTGTGTTAAGTAGATATAAATCTTTGCAAAGACCCGCTTATCAAACTTTCTTTTCAAGAATAACTCTATTTTTATCAGCAGGCAGTTTGTGTGCACAAGCCTCAGAGGTTTTGTCTCTGGAGCCTAAAGCGTTGCCTCATACAGAAAAGGCCTTGATGTGAAAACAAATAGCAGCCCGGCTCACCCTTGGCCAGAGGTGCCATGGCGCAGACAGAGACACAATCTAGACTGTTTTGAGTCAATCCCACTGTCAGACATCAAGCCATGAAGCAGAAAACAAATTCTTACCTCTCGTGGGAATAGCACAGATACACAGCAGGAAATATTGGATATCCAACAACAACAGGAAAATATTAATAACCATTTACACTGACCATGGATCAAATCTGCATTCAGAAAGCAGGATGAATGCACAGTAATAAACAAATACACCAAGGGCACCGGTGTGATGGTGATGAATTATTGAGAGATGACATAACTCCTCAACAAAGCGAATGCATGTGAAAATATAAGTGTGTGTGATAAGATTACTTAGTGATTGACCTCTGTATGATGTTATGATGCACATCACATTCCATTGTTCTGTATAAATGCTCTCTGTAAACTTCAGACATAAATTACATAACAGCAGCAGTTATATATTCCAAAAAAAGAACGTCAAAGTGCATTGAAAAGCACTCAGGTTATGATCTGTTGACTCTTGTGATATTATGCGCAATTGTAATTCACTAAATAAGCAAGGCAGTTTTGCATGCGAGCTCGTAAACAACACATAAAAGCCTAAACAAGCCTATCAGAAATTCCAGCCTACCGCTTAGATAAATTAAGCAAAGCACACACGACTCCACAAAAGAACTATCGCCAACAGCTTTGAAGTGGACAGCTCTGTAATTTACAGTAATGACAAATCACAAGCATGCCTCGCCTTCCACCAAAGAGGAGCACACCTCATAAAACAAAGGCACTTCTGCTGAGGGTTTGTCTCTCTTTGAGGGATTGCGCAGAAGTGCATTAGCATGGCTCGTAGTGAAGAATCTGCAAGTAATAACTTAGAAAATAGAGTAATTAGCACAAGCAGCTGTAACACAATGACCCCTATTCATCAAAGCCACTTACTCCTTGATGCAGTTTGAAGTGATCTTTTTTTTTTCCTCCAGAGAGTTCCTTTGCAGGTATTTGTGTTTTTGTTTTTTGAGACTCAGTTAAATTGCTGCTTGAGTGGTAATTATCTGATTATGTCATCTTGCATGTTACAAACCCTTACACACAGGAAGATCCAGATTGGCTGGAAAAGACACTGCAGAACCCAAAATCAGAGGTTATGCATGTGATACTTTAGTGAAGAAATCGAGGGAAAGTGTCAGGCCAGATTTGTGGAACAGGTAGAGGATATCGAAGATGAAATTATAAATCTGTTTTTAGATTCAGCGCAATCAATTGATAGATTAATCTAATTATAGGTGTCAAAAAGTTTTCAGAACTTACAATACAGTAGGCCAGTTAGGGGACAATTTTTTGGGCTTAATGATATCAACGCTTACTAAACTCATTTTAATGACCTAAATAAACCTTTAATAAACTCAAATAAATCTAAGAGACATTATGCAGTTCAGGAGAGGATTTATTTGGCTGTCTTTTTATTTTTTTTAATAATTTTTTTTTATTTAAATGGAATGGCCTTCCTAGTGAGGGTGGAGAAAGGTCAATAATCACACACCTTTGGGAACTCCTATAAGAGGCTTGAATCGAATCTAAGGAATAAGGAACACCCCTAAGGATACGGGTTGGTGATATCATAAAAATAATAATTTCATGTTCTTTAAATATATACTAACATCACATCATGTACAGTACATCATAAAACACAAAAAATTTGGAGTACCTTTAATTTATTGTACAGTACCAGTCAAAAGTTTGGACACAAGTTTGGTTTTATTTTCTACATTCTAGAACAATACTGGAGATCTCACAACTATGAAATAACACATATGGAATTATGTCATTACTTCCTGGAGTATAAGAATTTGCAAGTTACAGTCAGTTGTTAGTTTAAGACATAAAGGTCAGCATTTCTGGAAGAACAGTATTGTTAAGTGCATTTTCAGAACCCATCAAGCACTGGCTCTCATGAAGATCTTCAGAGGAAAGCAAGACTGAAACTTACCTCTGCTGCAGAGGAGAAGTTCATTTAGAATTACCAGCCTCAAAAATCACTTCAGAATAGAGGCGTTATGAAGGCTTTACAGAGCGTAAAAAGCAGACACATCTGAATATCAACTGTTCAATGGAGATTATTGCATATTTTGGATGCCTTCAGCATTGTTTTATAGTGTAGAAAGAAATAAAAACCATTGAATTAAAAGGGGTGTCCAAACTTTTGACAGGTAGTGTATATATACAATTAAGTAGTGATGATAAAATTAATTATATAAATATTATTAAGAATAAAAAGAAAGAATAAAAATCTGTAGGCAAAAACATTAAATGAGCTTTTAAAAAGAGAAAAAAGTTTACAATATAAAATATCTCTTAAAATGTTGTACAGTATCTACCATTATAAAATGCAAAATAAGGTACAGTGTTCTTGTACAATCACTTTTTGTGTAATTAATTTTGTTTATGCAATGTTGTTTTTTCTCAGAAAACCAGACCAGTTTTTAAATGTTAAGCAATCCTACAAATTCCCATTGATTCAAATATTTAAAGCATAATCATTAGGTACAGTAACAGTGACTTAAGTTTATGAAATAAGCTTTTGTTTTGAAAGAGCAGCCTGAAGTGTGTGCCCTGTAGACACAAGCTGATTTAGAGGATGTTTTTTTTTTTAACACAATATAAATCTAAATAATTAAATCAGTCTTTTTGCAAAAGTTATGCCAATGCTTATCATATATCCTACCACCTGTTTTTAAGGACAATATCTATACTTTACCTATACATTTAAAAGACTGGTCCTCATTTTTTGATTTATGTTTTGCAACATGTTAGGAGGCAAATCTGTAAGATGCGTCATGTTGGATGAACAAGATGTTGTTCTGTCAGTGTTTTTGCCCCTGCATTTAATCTCTGTCCAATATTGACTCCACACTGCAGAGTTTTTCTGAAAACTGAGATAAGGTGCTTATCTGACCTTCTGATGATTTGAAAACGCTCATGTTTTTTGCACAATGTTTCTGGTGTGCCATATCCAACAGAGTGTGTTCCCTGTGTCTTAGTTATTCAGCTGTCATTAAGTGTCTTAGTCATTCAACTGTTATTATTAACTCGTCACCTTTTTCAAGTCTGTGGAAGGATCCACTTCTTGAAATATTTAATAAACCTAAAAGCAGTGTGAAAGCCATGTCATGCTGCTAAGCCCCTGTTTAATCACCAAGGTGCAGTGAAATTTAGTTTTTACTGCACGTTTTTTTTCCCCTCCAACTCTTTAGAGGAACAGTAACTGAGAAACTCAAAAGGCGACAATTCACAAACTGTGCACAAAGATATAAATCCACAAAAATTTCTCCCTACCTTCCTAATACATACATCAATCCTGTCAGGACATGGGTAGGCAGTATTTTAATTAAGTGTCTCATCTGAAGTGGCACTAATGAGTTTGGCAAGGATCTGTGGGGGAGCTTGAGGAGAAGAGAATGAATTGCTGTCCTTTCCCTTTTGCACACTGATGCATACACACTCTATTGATTGCAATTCAAACAGGGAGATGACAACCGTTAATCAGTGCCAAGGTGCAGAGATTAGTATCTTTAAATGGAATAGTGGGAAGGATTTGACCTGAGCTAACTTTAATAACTTTGTAGGCTTGCAGGCACAGAGCGAGCGAGAGAGAGAGAGAGAGGCGTCTACTGAGAGAAGTGCAAACAGCAAGTAGGGAAGCAATGTTCTCGCTGGTAGGAGAGGATGTCACTGTGTAATATGAGTTTTTCATTTTCTGGTTGGAAATATCGGCTTAGCTTTTCACACAAGAGATTCTGTGTTAGGTTCAGGTTTACTATTTGTTCAGCACAATCTCATGAAAAACTACAAAAAGGGTAAGCTTGGATTTTTCCTTTATGAGCTTCCCAAGTTGACAAAAAGCAAAAAAAAAAAAAAGAGTCCTGTCCAAAAATGAACATCTTTTGGTCTACCATCCCCACAGAAATAGTCACAATAAACACTGATTTTAATTGGGATGATCTCCTCTTTGACATAGTCAAGATTTACGATCAAAACAGCTCTTTGGAATTCTGAGTGTAGCTGCTAGAAAGGCTTGAATAAATAAATGGTATATGCTAGATACTCTAAGCTATTGAGGAATGGTATGATATTATCTATGAAATCTTTATATTGAAAAAAAAAATCACTTCCTCCATGAGGCTTCAGGGACATACTATAAACTTGGGAGAACTGGAAATAGCACATCTCCCTGAAACAAACTTGTCTTCATTTTGTAATAATTTACCTTATACACAAATGCACTCCAGATTAAGGTTCAATGTAAAGACAATTATTTATGGCAGTGGTGTTTTAAGTGGTATATTTAAGTGGTGGATTTTCACCTGAAATTAGCAACAGTCCATCTACTTAAAACTCCTAATTTACAAATGGTCTGGGTTAAGACCTGACATGACTGAATGGTGACAACTCAAAAAGTGTTTATAAACCTTTTTTTTTTCTAAAACTACAATCGATTTTTCAATTATCAAGCAGGTAAGGAGCCTGGGTAGTAAAGGTAGCTATGCTAACATTAGACTACAGCTGGGTCGTCCAGGTTAGCACCAGGTTTGTACAAACAAAACATTATTTAATGAATTACAAACAATACAAAACGTATTGATTTTTAATGGGTTAAATTATTTACAGCAATTAATCCAGTAACAATAAATCAACAACATATCTAGGTTGGACCAGTGTCGGCTGGTGCAAACCTTTTTTTTTGGGGGGGGGGGATGGGGGGGGTAGCTCAGCCTCAAATCACATGCTTTTCACAGATTTACGTGCCTACATAGACACTCGTTTGTCTGGCGCCCCGTGTACACAAACAAAAATGAACGTAATAGTAATTGCAGTTCAGATTTTTTAATTGCAAATAAATTATATTAAGAAATGCAGCGGAATATTGTGACTAAATTACTTTATTTCATTATTAAAATTAATTATTATTATGTTAAATAATTACATGTTAAAGTAGCATTTTTCTCTGCCTAACTTTAAGGGGGGCGCAGCCACTGGGTTGGACACACCTTCTAATTCAAAGTTTTTTATTTTTATTACTATTTTAATTATTATATCTAATATTTGACATATCTTTATAAAAGATGTTAATAAATAATAATAGTAATTTTGTAAAAAGGAACAACGGCCTGTCATTGTTCACACAAGAACTTTGAATGTCCAGTATTTTTAAATGTAGTAGCAAAATCCATCAAACCCTCTGATGATGGCTCGAGCATCCCTGTAAAAGGAGACTAAGACCTACGTCTGCTGCAATGGAGAAGTTCATTCAAAGTTAGACCAGCTTCAGAAATCGCAAAATTAAGCACCAAGCACCACAAATTAGAGTCTGGACGAATCCTTCACAGAGGTCAAGTAACAGACACATCTAAGCTGTTCAGAGGAGGTTATTTTATATTTTGGATGCCTTCAGTACAGAAAAAAATACGACTGAATTAGAAGATGTGTCCAAACTTTTGATTGGTCGTTTACCCTTACCCCTTAACCCCGTAACTTAACCCTTACTCATTGATTTATTCTTCAGTGATGTACTGTAATTCTTGTCAACTAAAAGCAAAAGTCCTGAATTAATAATACTTTAAACATTTAGCCTCGTCATGCCAAATCATCAATTCACTAATTAGGTTGATTAAAGGTGAATTAAACTAAACAATCTGTGAAAGATTTCTGAGTTAATGTCTTTATTCCTTTAGTTAAGCTCTGGTCTGATGAGCTGCCTTCAGCTAAATAATTTGCATAAATGCATGAGATCAGATAATCCACAGCTGACGGTTTGCTATGTCCTTGCATCAGTCCATCCACATTTTTATCTGAGTGAGATAAGAATGACTAGCTGAATGCTTGTAAGATTTATATGGAATTAAGATTGCATCCAGCCGATGAACTAAACAGGATGAAGGCCATAGCAATGTCGAATGTCTGAAATAGCTTTATTTCAATAGCTTCCTGTTTTTGCGTTTTATTTTAAAGAGCATACAAATGGAAATTACTATGACTAAAGGAATACAAAGGACTAGACTAGGATTTTTGGTGTTCTACAGCCGCATCCACTTTTGATCTTCCAGTTGATAAGCACGCTATTAAAGATTTCTCATCCGCTATACCCCTTCTTCCTTTTCACTTTCAGTCGTCTCTTATTCCTGTTTAATTTTCCCAAAAGCAAAACAACTGGCATGGTATTTTCAAGAAGGAATCTGAAAAGCAAATTTAAATGTCAATGTCCATAAGTTCATTACAACCTCCAAACAAGTACAATCTATTCACCCATGACCTTGTCCACTAACGTCTCTGTGACTCTCAGCGGTACTGTCTGTGTTAGACACAGATGGCTGCCATGTTCAGTCGTGCCCACCTCACTCAGGTTAGAGTAGGTGGAAGCTTATCTCCATGGATCCCATCAATCACCTTGCAATGTTTCTTTTCCTTTTTTTTTTCATGCACATTTTGCACCCATAATGACCCACCTTCTCCCGCCTCCGCTCTGCCCGCAGGACACAATTACCGGCTTAGCACAAAGGATGACCTCTGTCATGTAAATGGATCAGGCGCTTCAAAAAAAAGTTTTCCTCACCCTTTGAGGGACACGGTAATCTGTCAGGGTTTTTTTTTTTTTTTTCATTTTTTTTTTTGAGAAGCCTTGCGCAAATACGGAGACAAGCTCGCACTCATTTAAAAGAGATCTGAAATGACCTTTTCATAATACGTGTACACACACACACACACACACACACACACACACACACAGGTGTGTACCCATACACAGACATGCAAAGTGACCTTTCTTTAATACATATTCATGGCCTGTGTGTTCATGAAGCTTTACACAGATGGCCAAAGATGATCAGGTTTAATTGCAGAGTTTACCAAAGCATCTAACCTCTACTATTATCAGTGAGTGATGTTCACTAATGCAAAATGGGTTTTTGTGTGTGTGTGTGTGTGTGTGTGTGTGTGTGTGTGTGTGTGTGTGTGTGTGTGTGTGTGTGTGTGTGTGTGTGTGTGTGTGTGTGTGTGTGTGTGTGTGTGTGTGTGTGTGTGTGTGTGTGTGTGTGTGTGTGTGTGTGTGTGTGTGTGAGCGAGTTCAAACCTGACTGATGTTGATGTGGAGCTCACGCTTTGGGTTCATGACGTCTGCGAAGGTTTTGCTGGTCGACTGTTTCTCAGCACCATCTGGACCCCAGAGTGGGGCTGGGAACCATTTACACCGCCTGCCCTGACACACACAGACACAAACACACACACACATCCAATTGGTTCTGCTGGAGCTCCATATCTGCTTCTGAGAGCAAATCCCTCTATGTTTTGTTATATAAGAACAAAAATTTATTATGCTTCCTCTTAAAATTAAAGATTCAAGGGTCCAATCGTAGTTTTGTATGCAGTGGAAAGAGTTACAAATGTCTGCGATATAAGCGATTCCTTATATACCTTATGCATGATTTGTTGACATGTAAAGCTATTGAATTCTGAGTCTGATCAGAAGGTGTTCATCTATAACATCTGCCTGGCTCTTAATCTCATCACAGCTTTGTATATTAATGCACTGTTTTAATGCATACTTTCTATAGTAACCCAGTGAAAACATATTCAGAACTTATTAAAGCCTTAAAAATGTTAACACCCCAGATGGCTTCAGGCATGAAGACGATTTAAGGACCTTTTGAGGAGTCATGAGTTTCCCGATAATTTTCCAAATAACTTTTTCTTTAATGTATAATGCTCCAGGTTTTGGGAATTATGGCTCCATTCCTGAACCAATTTATGCTCGTTTTTGATGAAAATTGAGGTCAAAATGTTACCATTGTTCTGAAAAGGAAACACGAAGATCTAATCAAGAAGTATCCAAGAACAAGTATAAGGTTGTTTCCGGGGCTGAATCACAGAGTGAGAAATTCGTTATCCTCAAGATTACCACAGAAAAGGTCTAGCTTGCAACGTTTCTTCGTTTTTTATTAAAACCGATCAAGGTTGGCGGACATCATTTGTGCATGGTTCATTCTTATCTGATAGACTGTCAAAGGACAAGTGAACTCATGAGACTCATTTTCTCTTTCTCTACCTGAAGCACTGTTATTTTTCCAAGCAATTAATGCACAAAAATAACTTCTTTTTTTTTCAAAGTGTTAGAAGTCTTAGTGGAAGCCATAGTTGATTTCGAAGCTTGAGCATAATTATTTCTATTTTTGCCCTCCAAACAGAGGCGGCCTATTTATCTTGTGTTTTGTAATTTGACACAAAACCGTGTTAAATCCAGAGAAATGGTGAAGATGAAATATTAAAGCCTGCCTGGCCAGGATCTTGACTCAGCACGACTTGTCTGTGGGTGATCCGTGGTAATAAAACGTGAGACACGTGGGTGGATGGGGTCCATGCGATCTCTCTCCCTAAGCAGTACTCTACAATATTACTCATTAGTCTTGCTCGTTAATTGAGTGGCATAATTGCATTAAGTGCACACAATACAATCCCTTCTTCCCATCACCAATTTTCCTCTGTCAACATTCCTCCAAAATCCACAGCACTTTTTTAATTTCTTTTGCTTTCTGACTGATTTCAGAGTCTTGCACAAGGATAATATTCAGCCACCCCAACATTTACAACTCAATCCACTCTCCTAAAATGTTTGGCAGCAAAGTGAGCCAAAATCGTGAGTGCTGCATCACCGCTCTGTGCACACAGCTGCGTGCAAGTTTACAGATATTGATGCGGGCCATCAGCACATCAGCATTTAGGACTGTTTCTGTGGAATGCCAGATTATTTTGACTGCAGAACAGGAGCTTCTGCTTCTCCTCTGTAGATCCAGTCTCACGCTTACCATATCAGCACAGGCACGAGGAGCTCTTTCTGCCTCTCGGTCTCTTAAAGTGCTCTCCATTCAGCTGTGACAACACCCTCCCTCTCTTCTTCTCTCTCTCTCTCTCTCTCTCTCTCTCTCTCTCTCTCTCTCTCTCTCGTTGGCTCTCTCTTCCTGTCCGTCCAGTTATTTTTGGAAACTGCCCTGAGCTGTATCTCTCTTCAAAGGCAAGCACAGGAGCTTTGTATTTATTTATTCATCCTTTCTTTTTGTGTATTTATTATTAATCTATTCCCCCTTCACCTTACAAAGACAAGCGAGTTGAATTGATCTCATGAAGCTCAGTGTTAATCTAAGCCAATTAGGGATAAGTTGGAACCTTGTCCTAGCTTGTATTGTTCTGATTATGGATATACGAACTTGTTGTGAACCTTGGCATGTCTCGTCTGTATTTCAGATTTATTTTTGTTTCTTTAAGACACACATATTCCCTGCCCTTTGAGAGGTGAGATCAAAAGGCCAGTTTCCAGAGATCACTTCATCAGAAAAGGTCAACCAAGCGCTGTCAACAACCGACCAGACACAATATTCCAAATAAAAGAATCACAACACTTTCAGCAGGAAGAACAGAGTCTTGATAATAGTAGAATAACAGTGCTGAAATCAAAGTTAGAGGAAAAATCCATGCTGAGCGACTAATTCATCTTTATAATTAACTCGTTCATTAATGGCATTCGAAGCATTCTGATTTATTTTTATTTTTATTTTATTAATACGTTACCAGACAGCACTGTGGCTACAGGCTTGCACCTACAGGGTTGGGGTACGAATCGTGCCTCCTGAGTTTGCCTGTTTTCCTCATGCATTTTGTTTCCTCCTGGTCCTCCAGTTTCCTTTCGCAGTCCAAAAATCCTCGGTGTAGGACGATCAGGGTTTACTAATTCCCTGCAGTGTGTGATTGGATATACAGTATGAGTGTGTATGTGGGCTCGTCCCTTGAGACAGGTTGAACAACCCATCCATGATGTACCTCATCTTGTGTCCTAAGCTCCCTGGGATCCAAGCCCCCTGCAATCCGATACAGAATAAGTGTTATAATAATGGATAATGGATGGACAGACAGATGGTACATTACCCAAAATGCCATGCTGATAGCAGTGGAGTCATTGGATTTGTCCGGCTTATACTGTTGATTGCTAAACCGACAAGGCAAGTAACTAGTCCAATTCTGTAGAGATGGGAGGAACATTGATTCAGTTACACATCGCGATTCTTTTGTATGGCCATTCATGTATCGCCACAGTGACTTCAAAATTTGAAGTTTTTTAACACAATTTTCTATTTACATATACAGTATTTGCATTTGAGTTGGTAAAATGTTGCAGTTCCTCTATGACCCTATAGGTGGAGCTGAACTATTCCCACACCGACAGGCAGCACAGCGTCCTGTGCAGTTGGAGAGAATTATTTGCCAAGTTTGTTTAGAATTGTAAATCTAAAAAGAAATTTAATATTGAATTGGGAAATTAATTATTACAATTAATTAATATTACAGTTGTATCGGCTGCTCCCTAGTGATTCCAAAGCCCATAAATCAGCTACAAAATTTTCAAAGGAATAACAAATGCACATCACCCAGCTAGACTCACTAAACACATCACAAATACGTTTAATAAAAACATATTTAACATGTTTCCTTTAAGAGAGCTTAATGCATAAAGATGATGTAAGAGTACTAAAACATTTCACAACATTCTCTCACGTTTTGCAATAGAAGAATTGCTTGTACCTTAAGGTATTACACAATAACGCCTCACCCAATCTTCTATATGTGTTCACATAAAGAGGAAAGGCAAGATTGGGAGAGAGGAAGAGAAGGAAAAGAACGATGTTCATCATCTGTGCCTTTTTGCGCGACTGCAGGGCTAAAACAATATAAATAACACAGGCCCTGAAGGATTGGTGTGCTCCACTCTGACAGCGAGATGGAGTATTGATTCTTGGCATGGTACTAAAATTGCCTGCCTCCCGGCCTCCAGACACACACATGTTGGCAGAAGCATAAGAGGCACACCCTAAAATCTGAGAATGTTATCAGCAATCAGGCATGTAAACGAGAAATATATATATATATATATATATATATATATATATATATACACCTGCATTGAAGATCCCTAAAGTCTGAGTCGAGATTGAGATCTCTGCTTCTCTGTACATTTTACAGCTTAAAATGCCCTTCAACTTTTCTGCTTCATTAATAATCTTATATTATGTATAAAGTTGATGGGACTTGGTGACAACAGCAGCAAATCATGCAACGTCAATCTTCAGTTCATAATCAGCCTGTCTCCAGGGTGTCCCCTTCAGCAACCAAGATGTATTCCAGCACTCCATTTATGAACGGTAGAGTAAAGATCTTTAAAAAGTTCCTGGATGTTTTAAACAACATTTTAAAAAATCTGCTCAAGAAGAGAAACAAGATGAGGGGATAACAGAAATTCAATAGTTTCTCCGTAAGAGATAATTAGTTCCAAAAAGGCATGTATGCCTTAAACGTCATGCTAATTGCTTGCATATTTAATCTAATGTAGTCTTTAAGAAGTCCCCAGAGTGAGTAACAATTCAACAGAAATCATGAAAAAATATTTGTTAATATATGAAGCCTTACCTGCAAGATTTGCTGTGCTGCTGAAACATGGACAGATATATTGTAGTAAGTGTATCCATCAATTTATTATCTCTTACATAAATCACGAGTGTGTTTTGTGCAGGTGATATGATACCATATGTATGTTTTGAACTAAAGGAGTGAAGTGATGGCTTCTTTACTGCCCATTAAACTGTCCTTAAAGGATGGTTTGAAAGCTGCTTTTGACACTATCTGCATGCTGGTCATTGACGATAAGCTCTATCGTGTTTCTGTGAAAAGTGCAACGGAAGGAGAGTAAAAACAGCACCCTATGGGATTTAAAGGAGGTGTTTGTCTTCTCAAGAACACCACAGCCCAGTTTCATGACCTCAAGTGGTTCTCCTAAGTGACACATGACTCCACACCCTGAAGTGACAATTGCTTGGGACCACCCCGCTTTAAATCTACCCTTAAGATTTATCACTCTTTGCTATGACAGTTCTGGCTCTGAAAAGAACATGACAAGTGACAGAGAGTCAGAATCTGCCAACTGTGAGACGTTCATTGTCAAAAGATTCCCTCACGTATAGCGTCAGCATCTTTTTGAGTATTAGAACGCAGAAGAGAAGAAACGGCGCAAATGATGCTGGCCTCAAGATAATTTATTGTGTACACAGCACAGGTCAAGGGAGAGTATTAATCCAGGCAAGCCGCCGAGCCCTTTTCTAAATGAGATTGTCCCCGGGCGAAGGGCTACGCTTTTATTTTCGTTTTGTTTTTCTCATTCAAAAGGCTGGCTCACTATATTCTGGACTGGAATGACAATAAGGTCTGACAAAGACGCACAAGTACAGCTTTTAGTATAGATGTCAAAATGAACTTATAAACACACATGAAATATTTCCATCAAAAAGCAAGAATAAATATTTAATATGAGGTAAATGTATTGTGTAAATTCTGGGGAGTTAGCAGACTTCTGTGCTGCTTCTGTGCAACGAATTGGCCCGAATGACATGGTAAAGCCTGATAGCAGTCAGATAGCATGATAGGAGACCTCACATTTGCTTTCTTATGGTTTTAAATGACTTCACAAAAAAGATGTGTGTATCACTGCTTTGTTCTGAACACAGTTCTCTTTAATTAACAAAAATAAGCTTTTTAACCCAGAGTGAGATTTGCATTATAATTTTAATACTAGAACCTCAATAATAAAAACATGTCATCTACTGGGTGTTACAGGAAAATAAAGTCAGTTTTTTCTGTTTTTTGTTCCAGATGCAAACACCAAAGTTATTAAAACATCTCTTTTACAGACTATGACTTATTTTAAACTTTATTTTTCTATTTCCTGCTAAAAGTCTGGCGAGGTACAGTACTTGCAAATGATGAGACAAGTCGTGCATCAAAAAGATTTATTAAATCCGTCTTCCCCCGAGAGAGAACAAACCGCATACTGTTCACCAGCGCTGCTCATACAAGCAAGATGAATGATGCCCTAAGAGTCTTCTCTCAGGTAATAGACAGATAGCATCATGTACTATACAAGGCATTGTAATCACAACTGACTCCTATTTTCAACTCAGTATCCAAGACAACCCGGTCCGCCGAGACGCAGACGCCGGACAGATGACATCAGTCATATCTCTGCTCGTACAGACTCAAAGACTAGCTATATAAAGGTTTTCACAGAGGACTTGGAGTTCGAGGTTGCAGCAGAACTGCGCGAAAGGTACATGGATCGCTTTGATCTATTGTTCAGGGTGCTCGGTATTCCCTCAGTGACAGCTTCCATTTGAAACCTATCTGTAGCGCTGCCTCGGCATCAAACAATGCCGTAATTTGTTTTACCTTATCTCGTAAATGAGCGACGCGCCCAACGAGTGACAGCATCTTTATGCTGCGCCGTAGCATCTCAGCAAAGCGGAACTTTAATATACAAGGCTAATTGATGAGAGACGTACTGTAGGTACGCGCACACCACAGTGATATCGGAGAGTCTCTCGCTTGAGGAGAGACGCGGATACGACGAAGAAAAAAAAATGGCTGAGTTCTAGGCTTGTGTGTTGAATTGTGTGGAAATTGAAAACTGCTGAGGCATTTCAAAATGAAGTCTGGATATTATAAAGATTTGTCTATTGTTGTATTGTATAGTTGCCCCATGTTTTTTTTTTTTTTTTTTACTTTGACTTATAGAGGACACATTTTATTTCTGTCTGAACCCACCACTAATGTAGTTGATTGTAAAACAAATATAAGAACTCTGCATGATATAGGCCATAAAAGAGACACTCCAGAAAACATAAAGAAACCCCTTATTAACATGAGGGGGATTAAGTGCAAAGTACAGTAAGTGCATGATGTTGTTATTGTTAAAATGACTTTGTGCCCTCTTATCTCAACTCATCTTATATTTTCAATTAAGCAAATCAAGCCTGTATGAACATGCTTGGCTGTGTCATAAAGCCTTACGTCCTTGAGTCGTTGAGCATCGGCTGTCTGTATAGTTGTCTGTGTTTGATTGGGCGCCATTTAAAGTACAGCCAATGAGAAACGTCCGGTCTGGAGGTCAGATATAAAGACACTTCAAACATACAACTCACAGAAGAGAGCAAAGAATTTACAGGGAGTCTTTGTGTTTTTGTCCTTCATGTCATCTGACAGGAAGAGCAGGCAACACGGTGTACACTTTCTATATTTACACTTTTTCTGCTAGACTTTATTTTTCATTTTAGATGGTTAACGTGCTCATGCGGTGACACCCATCGTGCACAGTTCTCTAAAAGTCATCATTGCAAACAAGCAGCTATTAAAATAAATGCGTCCAACTGACTAAAAAAGTAATTAACAGCAAAGCATCATTAAGAAAAATTATTACCAAGGTTACTGAGTAAGCTGTAGATGTGAACTTCAGCAAAGACAGGCGAAACAACACAGGCTGATATGCTGGAGACTCTGGGATAAAATGATAGAAATTATATTTAATGTTAATTTTCCTAATGTTCCACTATTTGGAAAATTTCCTAATTTCATTCAAATGATAAAGTAGAATAATATTTAAATCACACAAATCTCACAAGAGTAGTTCTGACCTGGAAAAGTCACTGAATAGTCATTTGCAAATTCCCAAATAGAGAATCATATGCCATTTAAACAGAGAAATGATAAACAAATAGACATTTTAGCCAAATGTTAGTTAAAGCAGAGTGAATTAGTCACTGCTCAAAAGGGTCCAATTAGGCAAATGTTACATAAAATGATCTAATTTAAAATACAAGCACTTTGGCCAAGTTTAGGACTGTTACTTATTAGAATTTGTCCAAATTTGCACCATGTAAAAAAAAAAAAAAAAAACACACCACTTTTTGATAAAGCACTGTTATCTTGTTTTTTTTTATTTTTTTTACTCTGTTCACGCCTAATAAAATTACCATAAACGGTCTTAAGGTCTAATTAAAAATTGTTAGTGCAACAGGGAGTACAGTGTTTGATGTAATTATTGGCTTCACTTTGACTGATTTTTCTCAAGATAATTTTCCTTTTTAATGCAATTTTAATTGAAGCTGTGTGCCTATCTTCCTGCCTAGATTAGCATCAAGCCATTTATTTCCAGCTGTGGAGGAACGAAACAAATAGCTCACGCTCTGCTACAGCTTGTCCACCTCTTAAGCCTGGTCAGCCCTTTGATTCTGGTGGCTCATGGAGCTGAATGCAAATGAAGGCATGCTTCAACTAAAACATGCACAACCCCTCCTTTCGCCAATGCGAAACATCAGCCAGCTGCTGAAGAACAATAAAACAGTGCCAGACTTGCAAGCTTGCACGTTTGCAGCCTTTTTTTTTTTTTTAAGGGACGTTTTGTCACAGACATGGTAGCAGTGAAAAGCCATCAGCCAAATGAGATAATGTTTACAGGGGTCACTGGGATGAGAAAGCGCTTCAGTAATGGCGTTCTGTAGACTATAAGTGTTGCTCAGCAATAGACAGGGCGGCATTATGGATAGAAAAGATGAATGCTGGGGCTATAATTACAACTCTTTCGGTTTGTAATTGTAAAGGTTTCATAGGCAGAGACAGAAGTGCTAACAAAAGCATCCTATTCTTGCTTTCACAACAGAAAATACTTCACTGCTCTAATGATGAGGGGGGAAAAATCTCATTCTCGAACACCCTTTAATTGTGAATATATTTTCAGCAGTAATAATAGGTTTAGTAGTAAGTAAACAGAAATAAATAAATAACAATGATGATATCCAAAAAAAAAAAAAATGTTCTATTGTGTTTCTGGGAGGCAGTTATTGCATACAATTTTAACTACATCATAATATTTGCTAAATATTATATAACCCCCTATTTAAGATAATATTTTTTTAAATGCTTAAAGATTTTGATGTAGAAGAGCAGGTAGCGATGCTGTCTTACAGCTCCTTGGTCCACAGGAGTTACTGTCCAGTGGTGGACATACTATATTAGAATGGGTGAATTTGTGTCCAGATTACATGTAATACAAAGACAGAAGACCAAACTCACTGTTGAAATGTTAGCCAATTAATTGCATACTTTTTTGCATACACAAGCACTTTGTGATACATCAAAAAGATTTCTTAGAAAAAGATTATGATCACGTCCTGCACATGGTGGTACATGGTCATTTTTACCACCGTTGTTAGGTTTCCAGACAACCAAAGCACGCATCTCTGTAACACACTGGAGCTTTAACCTGCATGGCTGGCATATGAATGTAGTTACAATGTGTTTGTGTGGATTTATTTATTTTTTCCCTGTTGGCTTGCTCTTGGCTCTGTGGTTTCACTGGTCGGTAGCTAACATGCGCTTGTGTATTCCCGACTCATGCCCATTGTCCACAGGATAGCCTTTTGCTCCACCTCCTCCACGTTAACTGAGAAACAGCACTTACTGAGGACTTCAACTTTAAATTAGAATCAAGACAGATT
Organism: Clarias macrocephalus; assembly: GCA_011419295.1. NCBI lineage: Eukaryota > Metazoa > Chordata > Actinopteri > Siluriformes > Clariidae > Clarias > Clarias macrocephalus. Next base: position 66,983 of record JAAGKR010000860.1, on the reverse strand, counting down.
TATTGTTTGACATGCCTGTACAATTTGAAATAAAAAAAGCATTCCATTTAGTATTTCCTATACTATACTCCCGACGCCAAAGGTGGTGAGTGGAGCAGAGGAAAAGAAGTGCATCAGTCCATTATAACCTAGGAGTATTTTTGAAGACAAATGACTCCTTGGCAATAACCGGACACTCTAAATGAGATCCAAAGTCTCCTTGGTGCTTATGTAAGTGTCCTCCCTCATGCAAGCTCCACTTAAAATGGTGTACATGTTCAAATCGCTCACCCACTTATCCCGCTGACCAATCTCAGAGATTGTATTACACTGACTTTTACAAACACAGACCGTGGATCAGAGGAGACGTGTACATTCATCAGCATGCACCCGGCGCTTTTGCTTGGAGTGACGTCACACCAGAGGCTCATTTTTAGCCGTGCGGTTTTTCTCTGCAGAGTACAAGAGCACACTGCGAAATTACTCGTCCTCTGGGGAAACACGCTTTAAATAGCTCATCAATACTTTGTAACTCCGGTACAACACAAGAGCTAGATTTATTTATTCCCTCTGCACCCTCATGAGAGTTGCACGTTCAAGAAAACCTCTGCGGGGAGCACCGGATAATTAAGCACGTTTGCTAGGTTTATCTTGTCGTGTTTTGAAGACCAGGTGACCTTCATTTTTCCTTTTAATAGGGAGTTAGAAATGTTAACAGGTGAAGGTCAAAAGAAGGATTTGCACTCATCTACTTGACAAGAAGGAAAAGCTTTCATGGCTCAAAGCATTAGTTTATCCATCTCCACGTGCCTCATGGAATCTTATCTTCTTTGCGTCTGGTCTGGACAGCCTCCCATCGTGCAAATCACTTTGAAGATCGATGCCAAGAACTGTGGGTGATAGGTCTCGCCAGAGAGCTTTGGAAGCTACCAAACATTAGTCATAAATTCAAAGAAGTCAAAAAGGGTCAATGCACTAATACAAGGATTATATGGATTGAGATAATCAGGTATCTTAAATACCTGCAGTACACACAAGTCATGTACAGTTTTCTTTTAGGAAAAAAAATCCACTGATTTCATTGTCCTTAACAACCGTACAATATTTTCACTAACATTTCAGAAATCCGATGATTGTTGAAATGTATATTCTTAGGTTTTATCTTGTGTGTACAAGATATTAAGATATTATTATGCATAACTTTAAAGGTGTTCTAGGCTGCTTTATGAGACCCTCAGCATGATATCATCCTAAAGAATCTGAACGAGATTGAAACTGCAGCTACACAGTTACTCAATCTGTATGATATGGAGCGCGTAAGTAGACTAAACACACTGCATTAAGACTGGCTCGCATTTCATGTCGTCTGAAGATCTACCCAATCATATACAGTATATAAGACTGAATTCTTGTAACCAATTATAAAACAGAAGCTGGGATTTGTCTGAAAAATATTATGTTTATATCTGACTGCATCTATTAGTGCTAGAATGTCCAATGTTGTGGGCATTGTAAGAATTCATTTTAAAAAATCATAAAAAATTAAATTAACACAGCTTGCAGTTTAATTGAAGATAATTATTCTTCCATTCATTATGTAGATAGATAAATAGATAGATAGATACTTTAATGATCCTGAAGGAAATTGTAGATGCACTATCGGCACCTTACCAATGCAGGACAGGTATGCCCAGTCTCCTCTCTTTTGTTTAAACACTTTTGACTGGCAGTATATACATTACAAGTTTGGATTTGTTTTTTACATTCTAGCAATACTGGAGATTTCAAAACTATGAAACAACACATATAGCATTAGATGAATAAGTAACAACAAGAGTCAGTTGTTATTTTAAAACACCTGAATTAGAAGTTGTTTCCAAACTTTTGACTGGCAGTGTGTGTAACTGTGCTGTAGAGATGAACTATGAAATAAAAGCCTATCTGGTTTATATGTCAAGAAATAATCAGAAAAGACTTTAAACTTGTACATCATAATGTAAATTTAGTCAGTACTGATGTATTACAGGACGCCTGCTACTATAAGTATGAATAACTTAATGGTAATTCCAGCCTACAGTACATTAAAATGTTATTTTCATCTTTTGCGACATTTTTTGCCCTAAACAAACAACGCACAGCAAGTTAGCCTTTATGACAAATTTTCTTTCTGTTTGTAAGGAAATATACAGCTGCCCAGTGTATTTTAAAATCTACTTTTCTGAATCTTTATAATGAAAATAAATTTCCAGTTTTGTTTACACGCCAAGACACTGAACACTGAGCAAACCGATTGTAGAGAAATAGCCTCAAATTATCACCTAAACTTATCTCCAGTTCAAGAAAAAATTTGCAACACCAACAACAACAAAAAAAAAGCACAAAGCAGTAAAACCACTTCATTAAATATTGAAACAGAGTTTCATGCCTTGTTTCTTGATCTATTCAACAACCAAAGTCCAAGATTGTTGTATAGATATTTAAAAAAGTAATTTTAATATAAAAACCAAGAAGAGCCTGTTGTTTTATGAAGAAAAGTAAACAGGGTTGATTATCTGTTTCTCTTGGAACAATGGAAGTGACAGCTGCATGTAGAGATCGCTGGCTGAATCTCCAAAATGCTGAGTGAACTGAAACAAACTAATCAGTTTGTGCTGCATTTAATCTCCGAACTACAGACCTATTGATTTGAGTTTTGACTTCTCATTTTCAGGGTGGAAGGATAATACAGAGTAAAAAATGTTATGAAGCAAAGGTAACCCAAGTGATATATAAATTAGCTCTATCGTATATAAACCAGGTAGATTTTTTTATTTTGTTTTATGATTTATTTAATCCAGGAATTTGAAGCTAAAATAAAATAATACATAACTTGGTGCACTTTTTCAATTCATTATTTAATTTCTAAATATTCATATCCTAGAGATGAGCATTAACGGTTTTATTCTTCATGTATCATTTAAGATATTTCCATTATAACCATTCCCTTGTGTGTATCCACCTTGTCTTTTGGTTTCCAATTAAAATTCAGTCAAGAGTGCTGTGACTGACAGTTTTTTTTTCCTTTCTGAAGGTTTCATTTAATATGTTTGGGTGAAAATATGCAAACTGATGGGAAAAAAATGAGTGGTGATGAAATAAAAAAGAGTGGCAAGTACAGCTGTGAACAGAAGGAGAGAGGGCTGGGCCAATATAAAACCTCATTACTGTAGTGTCATGGAAAGTGTGTGCACTTTACGCTCCATCTAGCAGCAGTTTTGCAGGATAAGCACTTGTTCCTGTTTAGCACTTTTAAGGCCTGTTTCATTAGCGGAAAGCCCTTAACAGGAACACATTCTCATTGAGCAGGTGGCAATTTTGGGATGTGGTCCATTTCAGAGCGATCATGGAAATTCCCAATGACCAATGCTCCACCTTTCAACGTAGAGGACGAGAGCAGCGGACATCTGGATCATCATTTTTGTAAAGCCAGCGTTTCATTGCCGAACAGTCACTGAGACTGATGTAATCAATGTTGATAATTTAGTTAATAATGAACAAATTGACTACGCAACAAGAAACTCACCTCGGTGCCACCAATTTCATTCATGAGCTGCTGTTTAATTAGTCTGATTTTCTTTATTTGAAGAAGCAAACAAACAAACTCACAAGTTATAAAAATACACCACTCAGCGTATTTTAGCCTCATCACATCTTTCGGCTGATTTATTCTATTTTATATTCTTCCTTCAACCCACACCACTCCTTTTTTGGTCACATATCTCATCTAGTACCTACAGAAAGTGTGAAGGCTAACATGTGCATCCCGTGACACATGTGAAGCCAGCCAAAGGAATCATTTAAAACTGTTGCAGCAAGCATGATGCATCACACGGTGGTGTAGGACCCTCAGAGGAAAGTGATATCTGCCCTCTTTCACATACCTGAGCTTACAGGCACTCTTTATCTATCTATTTCTATTCTATACCTCCCAGGCAGAAAGCATGGCATCACTGGGATTCAAATGTGTGCCTTTCTGCACCCCTTTTAACTTGGGCATTCCTGGCAAAACGCTTTTTAAGGACTCTTTAAAGTCTGTTTCTGTTCCCCCAAACGGCTGACAAGCGTGTGTCACACTTTGAAGCTCCGTGCATCACCCCCCAGTGCGAGGCCTTATGTTTTTTGTATGTGCACGCTTATCAACCGAGATCGTCCTTGCTGCAAATTGCTGATCATGAGTGGTCACCAAAATCTATATATCATGTACTGCTTACAGACCTCCTGGTGTGCCATCAGGACATAATGTTAATTTTTTTAATTACCTTCTTTAATGTTTGATGACTGTTTCTGTAGACTTAATGCCGATTGAAAGCACATTGCAAAATGAGACCCAATCTTTTTTTAATTTTTTCCTATTTTTTAACTAGGAGGCTTTATTGAAAGCTAAAAAAGCTCATAAATGCATTCCACATGCCTCTGTGGCAATGTGGTGGATTGGTCACTGTGGCTCCGGGTGTGACATTATCGTTTCATGTCTTGGCAGCCTCTGAGGAAAAATAATGCACATGAATCGACAGTGACTGCTGCTGAATATCAAATAGCATTCTGCTTTACAGGACAAAAAAAAAAAAAAAACAAGCAAGACATTAAAACCCATGCCATTGCATAAAACTGCAGATGCAGAAAATACGATAAAAAAAAGACCAATGGCTGTAATTACGAAGTCAAATGAAAACCAGCCAGCGCACACAATTAGACAACAACAAAAGTCTCTCATGAGTCAGTATTTTAACACCATCAACCACTAACAGCCTGGCTGTTTGCTGATGCCCAGGCAGTGCTCGTGTTGGGTTTTGTTGCAGGCAAATCATCTCCTTTGTCTGGATATTCACAGAGTGCCAAACGTCTATGCTGTGATCAGGATGGAGTTAAAGAAATGAGAGACTCGTGTCTGCCTGACGCCCCAAGAAAAATAACCCCTGTTGTGTTTGGCAGCGGGCACTCGGAAATTATCGAATTTAAGACGGCTGCTCCTGGACCGGCTTCTGTCATCTGAGAGATACTGGCTAAATGGCTGGGGAGAAGTCGACTTGCGCTCTTTGTTTAGGTTTTTTGTTTTGTTTAGTTTTTTGGCAAAACCTGAGTTGCACAGAGCTAGATTGTGTTTTTATTTGTATTCCTGCTGGTCTGTCAGGGATATTTCCTGTAAGAGATAATGGCACGCACACATGAAACAGGAATAGATGAACACTGTTTTTCAAAAGCAATATATTGTAAGTTTACGTTTATTTGTAGGTTCTGATACTGAAGTGAGTAACATAAGGAGTGTGAAATTAATTGTGAACAAATGTTTGCCCTATGGTTGCTGATCATCTACAGGCATTTATTCTTGCTTAAACAGTTAGGGATGAACTCCGTATGCTATGTTGTATGTTTAAGATGTATACCTACTAATTTAATGCTTTTTGTTTAGTGATTTATTTTCCACACTCTAAAACAATACTTTTTTTTAAAACTATGAAATAACACATATGGCATTGTTAATTAATAACAACAGCAACAGTCATTTGTTATTTTAAGACACGAAGGTCAGCTGTTCTGGAATAATTCTTGCAAGAACAGTATTGTCAAGTGCATTTGCAAAGTACCATGATGAAACTGGCTCTCATAAATACCTCCCCAGGAAAGCAAGACCAAAACTCACCTCTGCTGCAGAGGAGAAGTTGATTTACTGTAGAGTTACCAGCCTCAATCACCAACTAACAAACATCACCTCAGATTAAAGGCATTATCTACAGTAGGGTTTACATAAGTATCAACTGAGATTATTGCATATTTTGGATGCCTTTAGTGTTGTTGTACAGTGTAGAAAGAAAGAAATCTTCCGAAAGACCATGGGGTGTGTGTATGTACAGTATATATATATATATATATATATATATATATATATATATATATATATATATATATATATATATATTT
>JAAGKR010000860.1:46770-60211 GCA_011419295.1 Clarias macrocephalus | reverse complement strand
GTATATATATATATATATATATATATATATATATATATATATATATATATATATATAACTTTTGGGTCCCAGAGGAAAACCCTTGCTCTTCACCTGCTCAGATGTAGTGTATAAGAGATAAATGTAAGCCATTCCCGGAGAAGGGCATCAGCCAAATGCCGTAAATGTAAATGCAGACGAGTCTTCTAGGATTGTATCATAGTCTCATGTGGCTAATTAGAACAAAAAAGACACTTTTAAAAACACTTTTAAAAACTATTTTGGCATCATGGAGCACTCTTTTTAATGGATCTTAGTGTAGCATAGAAACAGTAAAATGTTATATCCTAATGTTTATTAATAATTTATTCATTATATTATGACATTTGTTCCATGTAAACTTTTGAGACAAATAGTACTATAGCTTTAGAATAAAAGATATAAAGTAAAAGCTGTAATCTGGAAATGCATTTATTATAGATAAATCGAATTGTAAACTTTATGGAAATTTGTTTATTTTCAAACTTTGGCAAGTTATTCAAAACATGCACATTGACAGCTTACATTTATTATAAAATACAAAATTGCAACGAGCCAAATTATTCAACATAGTTGTTTGTTCATTATAAGGATCCTGGAAATGTTGAATTATCTATAGCCTGGCTTTTTTGGACAGTTATTTGGCAAATATTAATAATTAAAAAATATATAAATCTTTACCCTGTTGTTAATTTGTTTTACTGGCTCCAGGATGTTGTTCCCTAATTGGATCCTTGTAATTAGGCGAGAAGAGCTGAACAGCCAGATTGCTGTTTGTTTATACCTTTCCCCCCATATTAGTGACGTGCTGGGAATCCTCAAACAGGCTGAGGGTTCACCGGGATCTTGTTGCAGCCTTAATTAGTCACTCATTCATAGCATATGTTTTGCTCGATCCAATTACCGTGCTTACGATTAAGTTCACTCAATGCGCTGGCTAAATCGTGGCCGTCTACCGTGTCGCAGCTCGATGTAGGGTACATGTGGTGGGTGCTCGAAGATTATACAGGAGTCTATAGCTTTGAGAGCATGAAATGCTCTTAATGTTACTGGGGCTGAACTAGCTGCCTAGTGCAAGTCCAGGGAGGGGAGAGTACGCAATGCCCCTAAAATTCTAAAGAGAAGGACATTTATGCAGTGCATATGTGACCTTGAACAACTTTTAGCATCGCTACAAATACCATAACTGACCACACAGCATCAGATGTTGGCAATTAGGTATGACTAATTACCCTCAGAAAAGTTGCCCATCCCATAAAAAAGGGACATTACTTGTCGGAAATTACTGTTTTCTTTGACCGGACACTCCCATCAGAAGTTTTTTAGTCAATATTTTTATCAATCTAAAAATGTTCTGGTCTTTTAATCATCAAAGCACCTTAATCAACAAAATGGTGTATTTTAATTTTAATTTCCAGACCTAATAATTAAACCTAGCACTCTTTTTGCTGGCAGTTTTTTGTGTCACTAGTTCCTGGTCTGACATTAAAGGTGCATGTTTCTTTGCACGGTTGCTGACTCCCAGGCCAGCATGTGAGAGGCCCAGCAAGGGTGAGTGGCTATGACACTGACAAAGCTATCCAAGCTCAGAGCCATTCGTCATTGGCAGCAGTTTAGCATGAGTTATCGCACAGTCCACAAGGCTTCAGTGAACCTTATCACCACGGAAACCTCTCAATAACTTATTCATGATGCACGAGGCAATCACCTGGGCTGCTGTTTCACTTGGCAAAGTAGTCGACATTGACAAAACATTCCAGGGGCGTTTGACTTCGTTGTATCCGCGATACTGTGCGCAGCGCTGAATATCCATCTTCGGCAAAATCTCAACACGCTCTGAGTGTTTATACGGAGCAATGTGTTGGACTTGGCAGGGAAAATGTTATAAGAGCAAGCGATGTTGTTATCGAACACAGCTTCCCTGTGGTTGGTCATCATCGTGAAATATTACCCAGAACCCTGGCTATTTAAGAAGCAGCAACCTTCATTTCAATATTAACAATATTTTATAATATCCTATTTCTGCTAGTGTTCGCGTGCAATCAGGTCATGCGTAGAAGATGACTAAACATGCTGTGTTGGGAAACGAATCATCGATGTGGTGCTGTGATGAAACAGTTACCTTTACTACAGAGAATTAGATTGTTTTCCGTTTTATTTCTGTTCTACCACAGTGATTTTCTAATGCTTACAATATCTAATTTAATAAAGAACAGCATGGTATATTTTTTATCCATTTATAATTATATTTAATGTTGTGGAACATCCGTGAAAGTTAATTGCTGGTCTCACAGGTCGTTCCCTCGCCAGACTCACTATTTTCTCCTTTGTACAGTTAATAAGACTAAAGCATAAGCTCATGCATCCCTCTGTCATGAGGAAATGCGAAAGTCTTGACTGTTAAACTTTGAGACTTTCATAAATATTAAATATGCATCTCGTTACGATTCTAATGACCAACAAAATATTGTCCCCAGTCTGTTTACACTTATTAATATATCAATATAATATAAAAACATAAATTTGATTCTTCAGGTATTAATTAATTCCTAATTTTTTTTTTTTAGTTTCTGGAAGGAGTCTCCAGTGTCAGTGCTTTGTATCAGTCATGGTTTTACGATATCCATTTATTCATTTATTTATTTATTTATTTATATATTTTTTGGTAACGTGACAAGCTGCGATGTTGTGTAAGTGATAAAGGAAGGAGGAAAGAAAGAAAGAAAGAAAGAAAGAAAGAAAGAAAGGATAACTGGGACTAACTTGCCTAATGGATGTTTCACAACATTAAATCTTGAATATTAACTGTTAAATTCATGACACTTCTTTCATTAATAAATGAAGCCATAATCTTGGGGAGATTGCTGTGGTATAAACCAGGCCATGCTGTTATACGGGAATAATCCACTTCGGGGTAGTAACGCATCATACCACAACCCGGTGTTTGTTTGCATCGCATGTTTGTGTTTTCTTTTTATGAGTTTTTTTGTGTTTGACTTGTGAAAATCAGTGCAGAGACCATGGAGAATTCAGTCTGAGAAAAGGTCCTGGCTGAGTAAGAGAAATAGGCAGAGAAAGTGGAAAAGACTGCACCAGCTGTGTGCCCCGAACTCATTTAATTCAGAGAGCATGATGCTTTCTCACAAGACTGTCACTCTCCCTCCAGCCGTGTAGGACTCAACAGAATGCAGACACTCATTTTTGTCTGCTAACAGAAGTTTCCTGATCATTGCCACTCTCCTTCTGGTCTCTCTCTCTCTCTCTCTCTCTCTCTCTCTCTCTCTCTCTCTCTCTCTCTCTCCCTCCTGTGCTCTCTCTCTCTCCACTGTTTGCATTGCTTTATAGTCAGCTCAGGGCCTCACACAGTGGCACACGGTGTCTTCTTTCAGCGCAGCAGTCATTTCGGCTCATTTGAATATCCCCGTGTGTTTTGACAGTAGGCCTCCATGGCATTGCAGTGTTTGCTTTGCATACAGCGAGTTCCCACTGTTCCAGGCTGTCTGTAGTGCTGAAATTCCTCTGACTCTGTTACTTTCTTTCTATCTAGCCATCTATCTAGCAGCTGTCATCCCTGATGTAGCCTTTAAGCACCATAATAATAATAATAATAATAATAATAATAATAATAATAATAATAATAATAATAATAATAATAATAATCCTTCTATTAAATTCCACAAGGACAAGTGTGCTTTGGGCATTTACACCAAGAATAAAGCATATGTTAGCTAAGCTCTAAGTGGTGTTGGTGGTTATTATAGTACACAACTATCTTAGCTCTTCACCAAAATAAGGACATGATCGCCTCTAGGGTCTTATTGCTATGTTACTCATTTGGGCCTGAGAGCATTTTGCTAATTACCGTGTCACATTTACATGCTGTTTAGTTTAATTAGACTAAATAGTCAGGTACAGAGGAAGAACGTAGCATCTGTGAATTTATAATCTAAAATTAGTGACATGTAATTAAGAAAATATTGCGTTTTTTTTTTTTTTTTTAATAATCCTGGATGAAACGATTGCCGAGCTAAACAAGTGTGCCTAATTAGTCACTCGCAAGGTGTTCATGGCAACATGGCGTTGTTATGGAAACACTGAAGTGAAGTCTGCTCCGTATCTAGGGAACAGCTGACCCTAGCCATGTGCCGGAGGGCACTTCCTTATGCATTTTCTCCATAACAGCAGCACTCTGTTGTGAGCACAGCACCAGCCTGAATGAGGAAAAAGAAAGACGGTGCGTGCGTGCACCTCGCTGTTCTGTTAAACAGAAAGAATGACCCCTTGGTGAAGTGTTAGCGCAGACCTGCCAGGGACATCGATTCAGTAACAAGCCATCCATTTGCTCTTTCAGTGTCTCCTTGTCCTTCCATGACATATAGCCATAAACAGCAGGAGACGTCTCCACGTGCACAAACGTGTGTCTCACAGCTCTGCATGTGGATTAATTACATGTCAGCTAATTTCCATGATTGTTCTCGAAAGTGAGGGTACATCCTGGACGCAAGTGGGTTCTGCTTTGAAATGACGTTCTGAGCGTACTTTTGGAAATTTGGGATCTCGTACTTAAAGCAAATCTAGGAAGTTGTTAGCACAGCCTGCAGGGATTTCACTGCATAAATATTGGGTTTTGTGTCAAAATAGTTCACTACAGTACTTGTTGTATTCTACAATAAAACATTAGTACAGTATTTTTTTTCTGTGACATTATTGTGGCAGTCTAGTGTATGTTTATGATTTACATACTGTATATACAGTATTTCCGACTGGGCATTTCTTAACAACAAAATATTACCAGGTCATGTCATCTTTAAAGCTTTTAGAGTACAGGTTCTGATTGCTAATCCAGGCATTTTTTTTATTATCCAGCGCAGATATGAATGGAATACATAAACGACGGTTATGGTCATGCTCCACCGTGTTTTAATGACTTTTAATAAATTGCAAGATTACGCTTGACTGCTAAGGCTTGCAGTTTTAAGCCTAGCTTTACATTTATGTGGAAGAGTTTTCCTTGGAATGTCCTAATACTTAGCAATATGAAATCCAAAATATGTAACTTGTAGCATCACTAACAGGTCAAAAGATAAAAGTCATGATGCTATGATGCATTTAAATAGATGTAAAGGAATGTATAGTCCATCCTATGACCAAGGGAGATGTTGCCTATTATATTTATTTGAAGTATTTCTTGAAATTTTTATTTTGACTTAACAACACTCTTTACCATCTGCATTTGTGTACTTTTTTCATGCATCCATCACGTATGACCTCGACCACCATTAAATATCGAAATCATTACAGTAATTAATTAGTCTCTGGATTGGTGCTGGGGATTTTGTAAGTGCTGACGTGGATATAAACATTTAAGAAGGCATTACGGGTACGAGCATTTATGTGTCAGGGCTATTAAAAGATGCGCTGACTGTTTATTTCTGTCAGAGCTTAATGCACGGATGGGGTGGGGGTTTGCAGGGGGAGGTACCGTGGCATCCCGCTGTTAGCGAAAGCACGCAAACGTTCTCATTCCGCCTGCAGACATTTCTGCAACTTACAGTTTTTTCCCTTGTTGTAAACACAAACCTTTAGGCTTTTTCTCTCTCTCATAATATAGGCAGCCACCCACTTCGATTCCCTCACATTGACACTCACATTCAGGCTGACAGAGGAAAATCCTAACCCTGACAAAACCTGTGCTGGGTTTAAAAGATGTCTGTGCTGTTATGTGCTCAGGAAAACAGCCCTGCTTAACCAGTAGCCCACGTCTGTATTTTGTTGAATTGATGTAGCTGGCTCAGTCAAAGACATAAGCATGCTAACTTATCGCTTACTACGCTGTTGCTTTAAGTTAAGAGGCTCCCGTCACTGCGATTACTAATAACCTAACAGCAACCACTCTGTCCTTCCTACTGATTCTATATAATATAACCAGCCGGCTGTGCTGCACTCGTTTTACGATAAATAACTCTTTTAATTCAAAACCTTCATGTATGCTGTGTTTAAGAATCGGGTTTTTCAATCGGAGAACCAGCAGTCCTTCTTCCTCTCACCATTAAGCATGGCATCTTGTGAATCTGGAATGCACTTTAAACTGTTCAATAGTAGCTCAGACCATGGAAGCCCCACCCCTTTTCTTTATCTCATATTAACAATCTTTTGATCAGTGTGCTCGTCTCAACTTGTTTTTTCAATTTGAAAGATCGCTTACTCAGCATGCTCACATTCTGTTAAGGACAACGTCGAGTTTAATTCACATGCAATTAAATCAATCAATCAATCAATCAATTTAAGACAAGTATAAACTGTATCAGCTAGCTATATTCAGAAAAAAAGCTATATTAGTATAAAAATGTTGGCAGTGTAAAAAAAAATTATTTTACGGGAGATTGGACAAGCATTTGAACATTGGACAGGCCGCTGTTTCCAAGTCTGAACCTTGTATAAGTGTGAATCTCTAGAGCAGGATCACTGAGCTCGGAATAACTGTGTGTTTGGCCTCCATGCCCTCGAGCTACAAAGCAAAAAATAAAATGTGGACTTCTTCATGTCCGCTCCATATTAGAAACAAGCTAGTCAGCTAACTGTAATGAATGATGTGCATTTTTCTCCTCAGAACAGTGATATGTTTCATCAATGTCATAGTTTTAACGAGCACATATGTCTGGATTAGAGATGAAGTCTGGCCTGCCAATACCGATTTTGGCTGATTCCGATTTTCGTCTTCCTAAGCGCTCTAACTGACAGAATATACAAACATTTTTGTAGCTTTAATAAAAAATTCAGTTATGTGTCTATAATAAAACATGGAACATTAAGTAACTTGATTTTTTTCCCAAACTACACAAGGTTACAGGACTTTCTCCAGGTAACTGCTCAAAATAAAAAAATAAAATAAATAAATAAAAAATCAACAGGGAGGGGTGAAGGAATGTGTGTGTTTCCTCTGAGACATGAACTTCTTAAATTGCTGCAACGCAGTTAGGAGGTGGGAATAAAGTAAAGGCGCACGTAAGGGTGCATGCTGCCTCCTGAGAGCTTCTGGCTACAAATAGCTGGAATGGGATTCAAACTTGTGAGTACTGTTACACGACTCGGGAGCGCGTGTGCAATCAGCAAAGACACAGTCATATCTGAGTCTGATTGGCAGATTACTGGTCGTAGGCAATCAAGCTGAGAACCGTCTGATTTTGGTCAAGGGCCAATCGATTGGTACGTCTCTAGTCTCTGTGTTGATGGACCTAACACAGATACAGTATAACTCTTTTAAAGATAAGAAGTGATGCTGTGAGCCACCATTTTGATTTTGATATCTCTTGCTCAAGGGTTGAGGAGATAGACCTGAAGATCAGGGGTGGAAATTTCTCTCTCTCTCTCTCTCTCTCTCTCTCTCTCGTTCTCCCTCTCTCTCTCTGTCGAGCTACACATGGCACTTTGAGTTCCCAGCAATCTCGACTCCTTCTGCCCTCCAGACCTGTCTGACACATCCTGGTGCCCAGCTTCTGGCTTCTAAGTTCTTGTTGCATGGCCGTCTCTGTCTCGCATGCAGGTCTCTGTCTCAATTGACTGGGGATGGTTCCACTTGACCATAAAGATGGTTTTGGACTCGGCTGATGCAGACAGCTGTTTTCTGCTGACTTGTGACTGCGGTTGCTTAATAGTTCAGGACTGAAATTCCCACAAACAGTCTTGTACCTGAGCTTTCAATAAAACAAACGTTATTGTTTTTACTAAAACACCTGTCCCATCATACTGAACTTCCAGCCTCCAAAAACACAGTATGACTGCAGATCAATCTCTCCTATCTGATGAGGAGAAATGAGGATGGATGGAAGGTTTTGTGCTGTGGGCATCTCAGGGAGGTTTTCCCTGCCACCGTCAACGTTGGCTTGCTTATCTGGGACAAAGTGATAATTATAAGTTTGCTCACATTTTTTTGGGATTCTGCAAAAATGCATTGCGATAATGCCCATTGTTAAAAATGCTAAATCAAATTTTATTGAATTTAATTAGATTGAATTGAGTTGAATTGGGTAGCACGGTGGATTAGTGGTTAGCACTGTTGCCTTGCAACTCCAGCGTCCGGGTTTGATTCCCAGCCAGGTTCTATTCCCACCTCTGTGTCCATTGAGTTGTGTGCTTGTTGGGTTTCAGGAGGAAAGACATGCAGATTATTTTTGCATTCCTAAATTGCCCGTAATGTGTGAATGAGTCTGTGTGTGCCCTGCGACAGATTGGCACCCTATCCAGGGTGTACCATGCCTTGTGCCCTAGTTCTCCGGGGATAGGCTCCAGACCCCCACGACCCTGTATACAGGATAAAGCGGTATAGAGGACGAGTGAGTGACTAAGTCAAACTGAAATTCTAATTGTTGTCTAATTCGTGTTTCCTAGTCGCAGGTTATAAATTGTTGACTTTAAAAATGATTGCGAATTGTCCTTCGATTAACAATATGCCGAACAACAGATGTGCTACGTACTGAGGGAAACTGAATTGTTGTGAAAAAAGAATACTTCCTGTTCTTTGTTCTGGCTTTTGTTAATTCCAGATTTTAGGACATCATTAACAAAGACCCTGTAGCAGCATTAATGATGCACCTGCCGTCTCACATCCTCGTTTTCTTTCCCCTTTCTTTTTTTTTTTTAAGTACTCTTCACAAAAGGGCTTGAGCGCTTACCATGATGCCTAGCTCTGGAGCACCCTGCCAAGATGAGCTTTATACTGCAGTGAAAGCAATATCAATTAGTGGTGTCGGCCCACTGTGCTCTGTGACTTAGATTTATGATTAGAGACGACTAGGGGAGGGTGGATTAAATATGAAGCCTGGAGACTATTGCTTTTTTTCGGAGGTGTGAGAGGGGGTGAGTCACTCGAGAGCGGGGTTCTCATAAACAGCAGATATACGCTGGGATTTTGCACGGCACGGAGCATTATTGAAAACTGACAAACACCATACGAAACAAGCGGCTACGTTACAGTGTTCCATAAGGATCCACGTGGACTTTAGTGAAAAAGACAAGTATGAGAGAGGGATGACCTCGTCATCTAAAGGTCATCTGCCACCATGGCTTCTCCCTTTCACACTCTCTTTCTTCTCTCTATTTTTCTCCACCTCCCTTTTTTATTATGTCTCCTCATTTGTCTGTTAAGAAGTGAGCTGAAAATATAACACCCCCTTGCAACCTAGTGGTCAATGGTTATTTGTTAAAAGTTACGTAGGAGGGCCAGAGATCCAGATAAACTAAGCGTGTCTGCGATACAACTCTAAAAAACTGCAAGTAAGCTTCAAGTTTGAGACAGCCACATCTCATGGGGCCTTTTCTGACATTAATGCACTGGCCGCTCTTGCTTTAGCCTTTAGCCGTGTATTAGTCCTTTGCAGCTAATTGGGTTAGCTCTCTCCCATTACAGAGCATCGAGGAGAGGAAGGGGGGGATGATGGGATCTAGAGAAAGGCAGTCCTTCTGTTTAATCTTGTCTCAGGTTGGTGCTCTTAAACGGTGGATTCAATCCCAGCATCCAGGGTTTTTTTTTTTTTTTTGTGTGTGTGTGTGTGTGTGTGTGTATGTGTGTGTGTGTGTGTCTGTGTGTGTGTGTTCAAGTGAGAGGAGTCCACAGGGAGAATGAGTGACACAAGCAAGCTGGACCATTAAACCAAAATGAGAGGACTTACGGAGAGAAAAGGAACGAGCAGTAATAGAAGCTCGCTCTCCAGATTGCCTACGAGTTGGCACGCAAGTCGAAAGGAAAGAGACGTATAGCTAGATACAGGCAAGGACATTGTGTAATGATGTTCATGTAGAAAAAAATGCACCAAAGCGTATAATGGTAAAAAGGCTGAATAAGCAGAGACAGAAGAGATTAAGAATTCCTACGCAGGATTTTTTTGTTTCATAGCAAAATACGTGCAGTGGTGTGAGAAAACCCACCAGATGTCACTGTAGCTGGATTCTGACAAGCAGCCCAAATGAAAGGAAGTACTCCGACACCCCAGGTATGAAGAAATATATTTATGACAATGATACAGGAATGGTTTAAAATGATGTCTAACCTTGCCTGAGCTGGGTAAATACAGAGCTGGTTTAACAATACAGAGCTTTTGAGTTAAGGCTTCTGTTACGCCATTTAGGAACAAATGATTTCAATCATATCTAAAGTACTTACATCACATTTTTTAAGCATAAAGACTTATCTGGCAACAGTGTATTTACATAGGGTATTTACATGCTTCATAACATCTTCATAACCACTATATTCATAATCATTATAAGAATCACAGTTATTAACACACACACAAGGAATTTAGATCTGACTTTTGGTGATGTCATTAATGCAGCCAATACACAATGTATTTAAAGACAGAAAATATACAACATACTTTTCATGCAGTATCCAGATTATATATGATACTATATAGAGAATGTAAACGAATCAACAATATGACAAAGTGTGAGTATGTACTGTATGTAACACTGTGCATCAGGAATAGAAATGATGTTGTGATGTATGACTGTTCATTCAGTACAATACATTAGCATTTGAAGGTGTGAGTCAGGTGTAACATACTTGTGTAACATCCATGTTGATGTTTCTACAGTAGTTGTTGATTAATTATTTATGAGGGTGATTACATGAGGAAAGATTTACATTACGTTACACTGTTCTCATGTAATATGAATCTTAAATGATGTTCAGGTATAGCTCTTCATGACTGTGTAATGAATGGAAAATGTCCTGTTACTTTAGTTTAGGGGTATAATGATTGTTCCTAATGTTGGAATAAGCATAGTGGAGAAATGGGTTATGAATGGGCTTATATACAGTAGTTACCTTTTAAACAAAGTGTAATGTAATCATTAGTAATCATTATCCTAATTGTTATTTTATTACAAATTTTCAGTTGTTAATATAATAATAATTTTCAGCACAACATTTCTGGGGTAATTTTGCTTTTGTAAATTTAACTGCTTTGTAAAAATCATTTTATTTAGATTTTTTCCATTGTTCCATTAATTGTCTAAACTTTACTATAGTTGGGTTTAAAAATAATATTTCCTGTAGATGTTAACTCCAAACTATTAAACTTTTTTTTACTCATTACCTTTTTGAACCAAATTAACTATGAGAGGTGTTCAAGTTAAAGTAAATTGTGCAGAACAACACAATCAAACAGTTATGAGAGTAAAAACTCCCTTTATTCCTCTATATAATCCCCTGCTACACTAATTCACTTAATTCACTCCAGTGTTTCACTAGTGCTTGGATACCATCAAGGTGGAACATTTTCTCATTACTGACTGCCTGCTACATGTCTGAAATGCTGGCCTCCCAGGAACTTCTTTAACAACCCTTTTCTTTAATCAAATTTAGTCAAGAAAGGCGTTCTGTCTTTGCAGGACTTGGCATACTCCCCACTAGACCACTTGCACTATACACGAACTCGACTGAGATTTATTGCCGCATTCCCTGTACAGTCCTGACATTTCTCTAAGCCAATTCCACATGTTTGGGCCATTAAAGGAGTTCCTGGGAGGCCGGTGTTTCCTAGTGTCAAGCAGCAAGCCCGATCATGGCTCTGGCATACTGAAAAACCTTTCTACTATGATGATATCTGAGCACTAGTGAAACACTGGAATAATCATGATTACAATAAACCTACTCATGCTATAAGGCTTTTAAAACTGTATCAATGAAATGTTTGATTTTAGTTGCTAGTTGTAAGTTAGTCAGATTCAGTCTGTAAACAGTATAAATCCCAGCTGTCATATTATAGACATGCACACTTATTGTAAATAAAGGCTTGTAAAAAAAAAATTAAAAGATTTTTAATGCTCACATTTATTATTTATCGTTCAATTTATTACATGTTAAGTAATAAGTAAATGCAAATTAATATGAATAAATAAATGGCAGAGGCTTTGAGGGAATCAGAGCGTCTCTCCCTTGGAGGCGAGGCGTTGACACAGAATCGATAACCACACATTTCTTGCATTTCTTTGCAGTTGAGATTTTGCGAAAGAGAAACATATTTCAGTTCAGAGGAGTCATTTTTCATAACCTTATATAATAGAAAATGTCAATAAAATTTCCAAGGTGAAAGGAAAATGAATGAGGTCAGGAACTAAATGCGCATTACTCTTAAACCTATGCATACATATATGTTCACTTTTTTATTTCTCTATTCCAGTTTCATCAAGAGGTGTTATTCTTATATAATATGTGAGGGAAATCTTGCTTAATAATGTCATGACATTACGTTATCGTAAAAAAAAAAAAAAAAAAAAAAAACAATCGGATGGTGAAAATGAAACAGATAATATATTATGAATGGTTTTGTACAGTGCTTTTGTACATTATATATACAGTATAAAGATTTAATCCGCTAATACTTTCTTTTTTTGAAAAGGAGTTTCTTATGAAATTTCTAACTGTGTTGTTGTATGCTAAGATGAAAGAGAGAGCAGCTGCAATGGGCAGTGGCAATCTCCAAAAAATGGGCAGCATGTTTGCTTATGGTCCTTGCTCTTCTAGGTCATTTTAATTTTGTTTCCGCCCTTGTGTGTATGTGAGGAGTTTGCATGATCTTGCTGTGCTGGGTAAGTTTCTGCTGGGTACTTTGGGTATATATATGCAATATACATCTTTCTTCTGTGAGCTTGATAACTATACGATAGTTATAGAAGTGACTGTATGGACAACAGTGTTAGGTGTAACACGTTACAACGTAATGCGTTAGAGTACTCGGATTACTTTTTTGATGTAATGAGTAATCTAATGTGTTAGCTCCACCATTCAAGTACTCAGTTACTTAGTTACTGTATGGACAACAGTGTTAGGTGTAACACGTTACAACGTAATGCGTTAGAGTACTCGGATTACTTTTTTGATGTAATGAGTAATCTAATGTGTTAGCTCCACCATTCAAGTACTCAGTTACTTAGTTACTGTATGGACAACAGTGTTAGGTGTAACACGTTACAACGTAATGCGTTAGAGTACTCGGATTACTTTTTTGATGTAATGAGTAATCTAATGTGTTAGCTCCACCATTCAAGTACTCAGTTACTTAGTTACTGTATGGACAACAGTGTTAGGTGTAACACGTTACAACGTAATGCGTTAGAGTACTCGGATTACTTTTTTGATGTAATGAGTAATCTAATGTGTTAGCTCCACCATTCAAGTACTCAGTTACTTAGTTACTGTATGGACAACAGTGTTAGGTGTAACACGTTACAACGTAATGCGTTAGAGTACTCGGATTACTTTTTTGATGTAATGAGTAATCTAATGTGTTAGCTCCACCATTCAAGTACTCAGTTACTTAGTTACTGTATGGACAACAGTGTTAGGTGTAACACGTTACAACGTAATGCGTTAGAGTACTCGGATTACTTTTTTGATGTAATGAGTAATCTAATGTGTTAG
>JAAGKR010000860.1:11247-46750 GCA_011419295.1 Clarias macrocephalus | reverse complement strand
ACTGTATGGACAACAGTGTTAGGTGTAACACGTTACAACGTAATGCGTTAGAGTACTCGGATTACTTTTTTGATGTAATGAGTAATCTAATGTGTTAGCTCCACCATTCAAGTACTCAGTTACTTAGTTACTGTATGGACAACAGTGTTAGGTGTAACACGTTACAACGTAATGCGTTAGAGTACTCGGATTACTTTTTTGATGTAATGAGTAATCTAATGTGTTAGCTCCACCATTCAAGTACTCAGTTACTTAGTTACTGTATGGACAACAGTGTTAGGTGTAACACGTTACAACGTAATGCGTTAGAGTACTCGGATTACTTTTTTGATGTAATGAGTAATCTAATGTGTTAGCTCCACCATTCAAGTACTCAGTTACTTAGTTACTGTATGGACAACAGTGTTAGGTGTAACACGTTACAACGTAATGCGTTAGAGTACTCGGATTACTTTTTTGATGTAATGAGTAATCTAATGTGTTAGCTCCACCATTCAAGTACTCAGTTACTTAGTTACTGTATGGACAACAGTGTTAGGTGTAACACGTTACAACGTAATGCGTTAGAGTACTCGGATTACTTTTTTGATGTAATGAGTAATCTAATGTGTTAGCTCCACCATTCAAGTACTCAGTTACTTAGTTACTGTATGGACAACAGTGTTAGGTGTAACACGTTACAACGTAATGCGTTAGAGTACTCGGATTACTTTTTTGATGTAATGAGTAATCTAATGTGTTAGCTCCACCATTCAAGTACTCAGTTACTTAGTTACTTTTTCAAAAATGTAATCTGTTACTCAGATAATTTATGTAATCTGTGAGCCAGACAGCAGTCATTCCCAATCCATTAGTGTGTGTGAAAGCCCTGTGTCTACAAGCCCCGCTCCCAATAACCCGCCCCCCTCTGTTATTCCTGCTGTTATACCCCTATCTCACCTGTGCGGTTTGACTAAGCGAGGACCGACGCGTGGAAAGATGGAATCTTAATCACAGCGCCAAAACTCACTGTGAATCATGATGAACCGTCCTTACGGCCACCGCGTGAAATCGCGATGGTATGAAGGTGAAATAGGGGTATTAATAGTTAACAGATTATGGGACAAACTTTGCTGAATGATGATGGTAGAATAATTATAAAGGTCTTGACTAAATCAACATGCATGAGGAAGCACAAAGGAGTTTTCATTTTCTGCAATGGGAATGTACTCTACCTAGTTACTTTTATCAGAAAGTAACACAGTAATGTATTACGCAGTAACAGATTACTTTTTGAAGACAGTAATTTTGTAATGTAATTACTTACTTTAAAAAGTAAGGTCCCCCAACACTGATGGACAGCTAGCAGTGTAAGCTAAAGATGCTAGGCGCTTTGAAAACCTAATACACTGGACCTCGCCCTGCCTTCGCATTTTTAAGGGGCTCTTGGAATCGTCCACCACCACACACACTTTACATCACTGATGGGTGTAAGAACTTGGGTACAAATAAACACTGAAAGCTTCAAAGCACTTAAATTTAAGATGTACAGTAGTACACCATGACGAACCTGTGACACCCTCTAACGCTTCTACTTAAACATGTGCATAAATATCCACCTCAATGTAAGTTTTAAATAGTGTGGGATCTATAGGATGAAAGTTTGAAGTGGTTCTCGGGTGAAGGAGACGATGAGCACCTCTGTGTGGGACTGGCTGACTCAGCACAAACACGAGAGCCTCCGAGCGATTACATCAACGAAAGGAGACCCGACGGGGCGCGCGTGGTCGGTGTTTGTCCTGGAAACTCAAGGAGGCATTTACGTAACTGGGCCATGTAGTTCTGAAAAGGACTTTGTGAGTTTTGGCCCTCTTTAATACAAACAGAAAATCGAATCATGTTAGGGGGGAGGCAATTATGTCAGATGCAAGATAAGATGTTTTTCTTTTAAGAGAAGAGACAGTTAGGCGAGACGGAAACCCGAACACTGTCATTCTCGCTGGAGATCTTTCAGACACACTAGATACAGTAGGGGTACAGTGTTCCTCATGCACAGGGCGAAGTCACAGGGTCAGAAATGTTCAAGACAAACTTCGCAGGGAAACTTGGAGAAGAGCAAAGCGTCGTGATGACTGTCAGATTCAAAACAGCGATGCTAGTGAGCCACGACACACCGATGTATGTGCACAGTAGGTGTGTGTGAGTGTGCGTGTGTTGTGTATAAACTAGTACAGTATATACTGTATATGTGGATCATGAAAAGTGACTTTGAGCCAAGTTTGCTGCTCTTATTTGCAGTGGGTGTGTTAAAACTCAAAGAGGAGGAAAAACACACACACACACACACACACATACTGATGGATATTGCAGATGCTGTGGAGAGATTTGTATATTCTCTCAGGTATTTCAGGGATGGAGTGAAGGAGAAAGGTTGAGGCTGAATAGTAAATTGTTTTCTGTTATAGTTCACAGGGGAGAGTGCAGGAAGTGTAGGAGGTGCTCGGGCTATCCGCGGCTGTTCTGCTCCGCAAATCACTCACCGCTTTTATTTATTCAGTGCATTTCGCTCCACGCCGTTCTGCTAAACCACCCACCCAACCACCGTTCACCGCCCCTCCTCATGTGTAGGGGCTGCACTCGTCTATCCTTTTCATTAATTCATTAATCTTCGTTTTCATCCTAATATATATTTTTTTCCTGAGTACGCAGTTCTCAGGTCTGTCACGTCATGCTTTATGTTTATCCTCCACTTAATACCTGTCAGGTTTCTCTCATCTAATCGTATGATGAAAATCAAATCGAATAAAATGCATCCACTTCCTTCCTTTTTCTTTTCTCCCCTTTCAAATGACCGCATCTTTAAATTAAGGACAAGAGAATGTATTCTATTAGTTTTTTTTTTTACAATTATCTTCTGATAATGAAGTGGTCTTCCTGCAGACTTATTTACTAACTGACTCAAATTGGATTTTGTTGCACAAAAGAAAAAAAAAAAGGCTAATTAAGAGGACACATCCAGCCGAGACTCCCAGAGCAGAGACTCTTCCATTTTGTCCACACTCTTCTTTCTCTTCTCTCTTTCCCTCTATCTTATTTTTCTGTACATCTCTCTCTCTTTCTCTCTCTCTCTCTCTCTCGCTCTCTCTCTGTTTTCTGTAGTCCTTCTTTCATTATGTGTTAAAATCCTGCTGGGCTTCGTGGTTCTTCTGCCCCAACCACAGGAGAACCTTACTGAGGTTTTCAGATCATATCATTCTACCTCCTTTATCCCTTTATTTTTTCTCTCTGTCTGTCTCAGTCTGTCTCTGGCTTCCCCTTGTTTCTTTCCCTTGTTTACTTATCTGCTATTGCTGTCTTCCACTCTGGATCTGTCTGTCTTTACCGTTCTTTTGCTTTTTCTCTCAGGATGTTTGCCTCTCACTGCCTTTCTATCTATCTATCTATCTATCTATCTATCTATCTATCTATCTATCTATCTAAATTTGCTTCATTTTTCTCTGTCTGATTGTCTTTCTCTGTTCTTTACCTGTGACTATTTGTCACGCTAATTTCTTTAACCTTGTATCTTATGGTCTGACCTTGACCGCTTTTTTTCTGACGTTTGTTCCGTGAGAGAAAGTGTAGACTTAAGGCAAACCTCTTTCTCTCTCTCTCTCTTCAGGCCCCTAGTCTATTTTTCTCACTGTCTTTCTTCTCTACTCTTCACCTCTGTCTGTTTCAATCCATCCTCTGCTTCCTACTGTATATAGCTCACACGCAAACACACAGAGCGTGTCAGATCCATGAATCGCTGGTTTTACTGTAGTACTGCAGAGTGTCTAGAAGAAGATTTTGGTTGAACAGAGAGAATTTCTTAGGTTACTAAGCGATACGTAAGATACATCTTCAGTTAGCCCCATCTGATCAGAATGCTGGAGGACATTTTAATGTGAAAATTGACTCTTTATACATTGAGTCCAAGTCTGTACCTCGTTTCTAACTTAGATGGCCAAGATGTGTTTGCTCGGGGAACTCTATCAAACATTTGTGTATTTTTTTTTCTTTTCTCCCTGGATAAAATCTAGAAGGAATTTACACATAAATTAGTGATGTGTTAATTAGCATCAGTTTAACATCCAATATTCCCTTCCAACAGTGTAATTCTTAACAAACACAATTTACTGGAAGTTTCATTATTCAAAAAAAAGCAACAATTAGCCTCTCACTCTTCCCTCATTTCAGCGGAAGACAATGGCTTATCAAAACTAGGAATAAACGCTTCATGTAGTCATTTAGACGAGGCAATTAGTGTATGTTTTTACGAATAACGGCTCCATCAACCCGGATTATTTGCATATATGTAAATATGCATAATGTCGTTAATTAGGACGTCGTTAAGCCGTGCGCTCGGATTTGAACTCGGAGGAGGAATCCGTTAATGGTTCTGTTAATGATGTACAACGCAGGTCAAGACTCTAAAGCCTCACGCCGCTGAGAAGAGTCGACATTGACGATCATGAAGTACATTCTACATACTGTATATAAGACCTGTCAAAAGTTTGGAAACACCTTCTAATTCAACGTTTTGTACATATATACAACAACAAGGTCAAAGTGGGACTTGTGCAGAATAACAGAACACAGTTCTGGGAGTAAAAACTACTTTTGTTTCTCTCTATAATCCCCTGCTACACTAATGCTATTATTACAGAGTTACACAAGTGCTTGGACACCATCACGGAAAAAAGTTAAACAAGGCAGGAGAAATGTCTCCTTTAACATGTGGAAATGGCTTGGAGTGAGGTCAGGACTGTACGGGAATGTGGAAATAACACCCAGCCAGGTTCCTGTAACATGCAAGTGGTGTTGGTGAAGTGAATTGTGTGTACATTTCCCTCAGACAGATCTGTCTCTTCCACAAGAGTTTCACGGATCATGAAACTGGGCACACAGCGGGCTCTGAGCCATCCTGACTGGCATCGTCATTCACGGCCATATGGACTCCTTTAAAACATTTGCACCATTCAAACGTTTTATTGCGGCTAAGAGTCTCAACTCCGTCCTGTGCTTGAAGTCTTCTGTAAATGTCAGCCGCTTTTACGCCTTCGTTCACCAGAAAATTCATCACAAGTCCCGGTTTGACTTGAACACCATGTATATTGTGTATATATTTTCCTGCCTTGTGTGTTAGTGTTAATGAACTCAGCTGAGAGAAAAATCCAGCAGGCAGCAGCAGCACAGCCCCTGGCAAGGGTAAAGCTATAGCTCACCCTATAGAGTGCAGACATTACAGTACATCACTGACAATGATTTGCTTTTATTTTCTGTTTGCTTCCCTCTAATAACCCTAGTAAACCACACTTTGGGGTGGGATGGGGTTTATTTCTTTCCTCTCGTCTGCCTCTGGAGGCTAAGAAAGAAGGAGAGAGCGAGCAAGGCGGAGGTTAAAAGAGAATAAGTCAGGCGAGAGCAAGCCTTATTTCGACGTGCCCTGCAGAGCACCAGTGCGCTTACAGAGATTCATGCGCACCATAACACAATTAATATTACACACCACTTAATCAAAAATGCATACCGGTCTTGGGACACGCCGTGAGCTGAGGCTGACTCGAACGAGGATAAGCAGAGGGCTGGAATACGAACAGACACAGTGATGTCAGTAGCCATGGTTTAGTGCCAGATCTGGGAGAATTTTCACCTGAAACAGAGCAAACGTGAAAAATATTCAGGCAAGACATGAGATATGAAAGAGGTTTCAACTTTCTTTTGATGACTTTTAAGCCAATAGCAATAGAAGGCAATTCGCTCTGTTCAACTGGTAAACGGAATGGAGGAAGTGCTCATTATAAAGCAGCACACACACTCACACACAATTACTGTTTTTATTACTAGGGGAAAAACTTTACCGCTTCTTCTCTCCACAATCTCTCGCCCCATAACCAGCATGCAGCTCGAAGGTATCACATGATCGGTTAGTCTAAAACGAGTGAGTGGATAAAATTCAATGCAAAAATATATTATATAAGTTTTGTTTTTTTATAAAAGACAGTTTTTTTATGTAGAATTATTGATTGCAAAAAGAGTAGTAATTCAGTGTGTGTGTGTGTGTGTGTGTGTGTGTGTGTGTGTGTGTGTGTGTGTGTGTGTGTTTGTTTTTTTTCTTTTTGCATGCTAGGATTGCTTTCTTGTTAGCAAGGTATCCTTAGCACAGAGATTAATATGACCTTAATAAAGATGCTTATGGAGATGGAGGTTACTGTGTTCTCCACCACCTGGTACCTTATTTTAGCTCAAAGCACCGATTAACATCATGACATGCATAGCGGTAAAGACACAGCATGCAAGAACGTTCTCCTCTACATCTGTTTCTTTTTTTCCCGAAGAAAATGATTCAAGGCCACTAGGTGTTTCATGGTTCAGGGTTAAAATTGTTGCCTTTATCTTTACTGAAAGATCTGTAGAAGTAAGTTGCAAGATGTCCTGATGGTAAATTTTTATCTGCACGATCACTTGCTAACTTTTTCTTTTATGACAGATTACGAGTATCAAAAAGATAAAAAAAAAAAAACGATAGTGATGTGAATTACAGTATATCTGTGTTATATGTGTACACACTTTTTGACATCAAAGCACCCAGTTTGACAAGATTATAGCACACATCAAAATATATACACAATTCAGCTCTGGTACAGAAGAGAGAAGTGACACTTGAGGGACGCATGAACATTTTTTTTCCCCTCACACTCTTCAATCAGCAAAGAGGAAAGCGAGAGCGAAAAGCTGTGTGAGAGTGCATCTGTGCGTGTGTGTGTGTGTCGGGATTTGAAAAGTTGCTTTGGCTCATCTTCAGAGAGAGGGCGTGGCAGCCAATCAAGAGCTAACAAGTGAGTAGCTTTGCTCATCAGCTGTCTCCGGTTGCCTGTGTTTGCTTTAGTCCTGCTGCTGGTGTACATGCAGCTGGCGCAGCCACACAAGCTGCCTGATTATAACGAGCCTTCCAAGACCCCCAACCACTCGCCATAAATCCCAAACTGGTGCAAGGGAAATGATATTCCAGCACGCGGATGGGTTTGGAGTGGTTTGGATGGTCACTGTGCTTGTTCTGCGTTAGAGCGCTCAACATTGTTACAGTTGCACTTAAGGTCCATGTTTGTCTTGGTTGGTCTAAATAGCAGAAATATTATATCTTATAAGGTATAATATATAAATATTATACCTTAAAAACTGTTTGTGTGTTTTTTAGTTAAACAGTACAAATTAAGTATTTGTCCTGTTTGTTTTTTGTTTTGTTTTTTTGCATATTTGTCACATTTTAAATGATTCAGATCATAAAACTAATTTTAATATTATAAAAAGATAACCTTAATAAATACAAAATGCATTTTTATTTATATAATTAATTCCGATTTAATTTATTAAGCTTTAAAAGAGTTTTTAAAAAATGTGATTTTTGGACAGCTGAGTTAAATTTCACGTGCCACATGCTGATTACTGCCAGACCTGTTGCATCAAGAAATGCCTTAAATAAAACCTATCTAACAAGGTGAAGCATGCCAAAAGATTTAAAAAAGCAAAACAAGCTAAAGAAATTACAAGAACAGATGAGGACCAAAGTAATTGACCTATCAGTCTGGAAAGGGTTGCAAAAAAAAAAAAGTCAGGAAGGGCCAAACACTTTTTCATGGCATTGTATGTTGCAGCCATTTTCCAATTTCCAGCTGAAACTGAATATAAAGAATATACTGAATATACAGACACACGTCTGGACAAATCAGGTTAGAAAACTTAACTGCACTGTGGAGTGACAACAATTATGCAAGGTTCTAAGCTAGTTTATTGACCCATAATTGACTTTCACTAAGTTACCAGTAGATACATTTAAACTCATTTAAACTTGATCATCAGAGTTCACTAAATAAAATGTCTATTAATATGTATTTTCATTCCTAATTATGTTTAAGGTGTATAACAGAAATAATTACCTTATGACTGCTTGATCCTTTATCATCACACAGATAAAAGAGTAACCTAGCAGTTGACCGGTTCTGTTCTGTTGATTATTATCATATTCATTATGTTGTGACAGACTTCGTAACTTATTCAGTAGAAAAACAGTATGAAGAAGGTAATAAGGATATTCTTTGTTGTACCATCCCTTGTTCCACACACCAAGTAGTGTCCTTGATCAGGGGCTAGGATGGATTTGGGAATCAGCCTTGTGTTAGAAGGTTGTTAGCATTTTAGCTTACGTTAGCCATGAACAGAACAACACAGACGGTTCAGAGGCAATTAAGAACGACTTAGAAGGAGACAGTGTGCTGTTAAAGATGACATAACGTTATCAGATGTGTTTTATTGCTGAAAGTGTTTCTGTGTGTCTGGTCTTGAATGTATTTCTTTTTTCTTTTTTCCATTGCCCTCCGGTAAATAATACTCCTTTTGTGAGCAATGTCCAGAATTAGGCGGGGCCATGGCAGACAGGTGCAAAAGGTCTATAGTATAACTCACATTTACAACACACACAGGCATCTCATAGTTAAATTATTCAAGAGACACGAGACACACTTGAATTATATCTCTTCTTGTAAGCCTTTCTGGATAACTGACCAGATGAAGAAACAGGGGACCCAGAGCTCAGCAAGCACAGAGTCCTGGGTAATCTAGTCAAAACATGAGAGATAAAACATCCAGTAATTATTCTCCTCTCATGCGGAGATGTCCATACATGTACCCAAGGCCATACATAATTAAGGACACGACATCATCATATAAGCGGAGGTAAACAAGGACACATCACGCTAACATGTATTATAATTAACGATTATGTCATATTCTATATT
The DNA here is from genome assembly GCA_011419295.1 of Clarias macrocephalus. NCBI lineage: Eukaryota > Metazoa > Chordata > Actinopteri > Siluriformes > Clariidae > Clarias > Clarias macrocephalus. The sequence goes on along the minus strand of JAAGKR010000860.1, from coordinate 37,952 downwards.
AATGATTACAGGATGTTTTATTATTATTATTATTATTATTATTATTATTATGAAAAGTTGAGAGGAATTATTGTACTAGGTTTCAGAGGATTGATGCTGGAAGTGTTAGCGTGCTTATGGTGACTTTCGCTTAAATAGGAAAGCTTAAATGCATACTTTTCTCTCCCCCACCAGCTCCACCAGGCACTCGAGTAATAACGCTGAAGCATGGAGTAAGCCTTGCAACAAATTGGAGCAAAAGCTGAGCGTTTCTCCTGAGAGCATTGAGAGAGCAGGTTATGAGAGGAAATTTAATGCATGTTTACAGGGTTCTTAAAATTCAGCTGAACTTTATCAGACTCTGACCTCAAACTCCCTCTGGTTGTTCTTATAAGTCTGAGAGAGAGAGAGAGAGAGAGAGAGAGAGAGAGAGAGAGCATGAGAGAAAGTGGGTAAGACGTTGGCTGACAATCAAGTGAATGAAGAGCAAAGACAGAGTCAAAAAGCTTTTTAAAAATATTTCCTCATTTTAAGTGTGTGATGTGATGACGGGCCGGGGTTGCAAAGGTACCCTGTTATGGTTTTAGGTTATTGTCTTTGCAATCATCTTGTAATTTTGTTCAATAAAGCTGCTTGTTTGTCGATTGTGCACTTATATTTTATTAGCATACTTTGCGTGTATGTACGATTAGCGTGGCATGAAAATACACGCACGCTAACATCCTCTGATATCCATTCTCTGATCGATAAACCAAGACATCATTTTGCTCTGATGGCCCAACACAAGTCTAGTGACAGAGAAGGCTTTTCCTGACACAACGTGTTTATAGGTATTATGACAAAGAAGCCCAATTTGCTAGAGCTCTAAAGTCTCATTTTTGCATCAATCTACATCTCATGAATGGAAAAAGAAACAGAGCATGAGAAAGGGATGAGGACAGATAGCTCGGCTTTTCCTCCATCTCTCGCTCTTGCTGAGAATCAGCTGCGGGTAGACAGCAGGGGTCTCTGAACAGTAGGACTCGTTTCCTGAAATAGTGCCATGACACATCTCCTTAAAGGAATATACTCTGTTGTTTTTCAAGCTGATCTCTAATCCAATGCATCTGTAGCGTATGTGCAATTTCCCCAGGCTTTTCAGGGTGCTGAGAAAATTCATTCATAACCGAAGCTGTTAATAAGTGCTAAGAATACGTTATGTTCTTAGAATATGTTTGATTTAAAAAAAGGTCTTGAGATTCTGTAAGATTCGTGTGGAACCAGATTTGCCTGTCTTTATCAAGGGTGCCAATATTTATACAGCTGCTTGCATGGTTAATATATAATACTGCGGTTGCAGTAAAGGTCTTGTGAAAGAGGATGTGAGTTAGCTAACAGTGCAAGGATGAGATTTAACCCCCTGATTGGTGTGTTTATTGGTTTAGAGGATGATGGATGTGAGGTGAGAATGACTTCTGACTTCAGTACAGCATGCAGGACTGATGATGCTCCCATGTAGAAAAAAGTAAGCCAAATGCTGAAACAAAAACACATATAAAAAAAAATCACATTTACATGTCAGTATTTAATAGGAAGAGGTAGTCATTAGCAGTGTGGCCTCACACTTCCAAGATCGAGGGTTCGATTCCCACCTCAGGTCTGTGCGTGTGTGGAGTTTGCATGACGTGTTTAATCGGTTAATCGGTGTTTCCACCAATTTACCTGTGTGTGTGTGTGTGTGTGTGTGTGTGTGTGTGTGTGTGTGTGTGTGTGTGTATGTGTGTGTGTGTGTGATATGCACTATAGAGAATGAGTGAATGTTTTAAAACATCAGGTCAGATGCAGAATAGAAGCAAATCCAGCACACAATCACTGCAGCGTTCAGAACTACGCAAATAATTCATGCAAACATCTGTACTTGAGCTTTCACTCGGTTCCCACTGATGTGCTTGTGATGGAAATAGTACAGTAGCTGTCTGCTATTCACAAGGATACGGGTAAACATTTAAAATTTTCACATCAAACCTCAAACCGGCATTTATAACTCCTGTTAATAGCTGTTTATTAGTCATGAGTTTGGGAAGCCATCTTAAATGTCCACTGCCTCTGACAATCAGCTATAAAATATTGCTAGCATAAGTGCTGAGGCGTACTGTACGTCTTTCTAAGCTATCCGGTTAATGCTAAAAAGGAAGCAGAGCAGCCGTCATCTTTTCAGGTTTTGGGGTATTGTTTTGCTCAATAATACAGAAGGTTATGACTAGTAGAAGAAATAGTTTTTGCAAAGTGAGGAAAAAGTTAGGAAACATTAGAATACAGTTCATCTCAAGGCCTCATGCAACGATCATACATCTGTTTAGCTTAAGAAAACAAATTATTGGGCATTCAGTCTCCCTTAAACTTTTCATGTAGAAACCAATTACAGAACCCTAAAAGGCATACAAAGAATCCATGCAAAAGTTTTGTTTATAAATGGCCTTGATTTCTCTTCCTTTTATCACTGTACATACACTGTAGGTAAATTAAAGATTATTCTAGAAAAACACTGATTTCTGCATGATCTCTCTCTCTCTCTCTCTCTCTCTCTTTCTCTCTCTCTCTGTAGCCAGGGTTCTCTGTTACTCTCGTTCTTCTTCACGGTGTGATAGATCTTTTCTCCAGCCAACAAAATTTTAAACTCTTGAATTGCAAATGGCTTGATGTAGGGCATAAATCTTTTTAAGTGTGTGAGCAATAATAACTCTGAATCTGTGTGTGTGTGTGTGTGTGTGTGTGTGTGTGTGTGTGTGTGTGTGTGTGTGTGTGTGTGTGTGTGTGTGTGTGTGTGTGTAAGAGAGAGAGAGTGAGAGTGAGCGTTCCTGCAACGGCTGTAGAGGGGACGAACTTTTCCGGATTTTCAGTCAGGACCCCGAGGCTGACTTCGGCCTTATGTTAATTCATTCATTTATTCGTTAGGCCTGCTGCCTGACTCCATAGTCAAAAAAAAAAGAGAGAAAAGGAGAGGTGAACCATGTGCTTGAGCTGTCTCAAGTGGTTTCTTTTTCTATTTTTTTTTCTTCAGCCTGCATGCTATTTGTAAGAACTTCAATAACCTGCCTTACCCCCTCTTGCGATTCTCTATCCTTTAAGAAAAAGAAGGAAATGGGGTAAAATAAGAAACATAAACTTGGGAAAACAAAGCAAGGCCCTGCTCAAAGGTGTGTGATGGGTCATGTCGTTGTTGCTAGCGCAACATGAGCCGTGAAACGGTTTCATAGAGATGGAGAGGTGAAGAGGGGCCACAGTGCTGAAGCACGGTCCTCAACAAACAACCTGACAGATTAGAGCAAAGGGCCTAGAGGCAAAACCCAGCGCTGGAGCTTAGGCAGGGGAGAGCAGATTAAATTTAGAAATCTACTTTGGTTTCAGAAAAGTGCCGTTACATTTTTCACAGCGGCGAGTTCATTACACAGCAGCACTGCTTGACAATTTAGGTGTCTTCCAGGTAATACACAGCTGACCGGAATAAAGCGTGTTACACTTAAATTCAGCACATAGTGTGCGAGTTAAAGTGTTGCGGTTGGGGACATAAGAGTCGGGCTATTTTCAGCGCGTGGGCGCAGTAGCTCACTGCGGAACGCTCTGGAAAAAAAAAAAAAACCTGCCCTACATGTTACATTCACAGATAGTCACAGAGAGTGAGGTGGGAACAATTCCTTTATATAGCACACAGATAGACCGGAAACACAACACATACCGTATGTATAAATACTTTCTAAGTCGCAGCTCTTTGTTTTGAACTTTTCCCTCACCTTGTGTATGTTCAGTCCATTAATATTCAATTTATTAAAGAGTGTCAGACTGTCCTTTAAAGGGCCAGACCAAGGTTGTTGGCCGAATCAGCCTCATTTGCATGTGTAATCAGACAGCCCGAGGCACGGACACTGATTAGTTCTTCTCTGTTCTCTCACATTTTACGTACTTGTTGTCATTAACTAATTGGGCTCTTCTCTCTCTCTCTCTCTCTCTCTCTCTCTCCCTCTTTTCTTTCTCCCTCCCTCCCTGCCACGCCATTCCCTGGGATGTTTCTTAATAACCTTTCTTGCCCGTCTGTTCGTGACTCCAGGTAAGACCCGAAGCTTTTGCTCTGAGCTCTGTCTCAGGTTTTCAGACTATAGATAATGATGCTGTTTCACCAGTGATGGATTGACATCAGGCATCTTTGTGATATGATTCCAAGAAATAGCTGTCACACACACACACACACACACACACACACACACACACACACACACACACACACACACACACACACACACACAATACTTGGGAGCAGCCAAACCAGATGGCCCCTGACTAGACATTCTAATTTTGAGACAATGCTACAATACAATACTAAAGATTTTTTTTTCTTTTTGCCGATTAGTCCCCGCTGACCTTTAACCATTTTCGCAGATCTCCTGATGTAAGCTGAGATTCACTTTTGTCTCACTATTCTAATGCCTCTACAAACATCCATAACAAATGTAATCCTGGGAATATCATCTCACCAAACACATGGACATTTCTGAACTCTGTTCCTATTTTAATAGATCTTAATGGGTGATTTCTAACAACCTCATTTAGTCACTATTTTATTATTTGTTTCATTAAAAGGGTCAAGAATGCTCAAAAAAGCTAAAGTCTGGACAGTAAAATCAGCTGAATGTGTGATTACCTGTGACAGCGCTCATTATAAAATGGACTGTGAAGTATATAAAGCATGCATGTATTAACAGAGACAATTATTAACTCTGATAAAAAAGCAACAGTTTCATTCTCGTAAATTTTATTCACCCGCTCATGTTTTGTGAGTAAAGACATTAATAACTTAAATGAAAGCATGGACAAGGGAAGCTGAGAGGCAACAAGGAGAGATGTGAGTTTCATTCCTGAGTCATACAGAAACTCGGCTAACAATAATAGGTTAGTAGAACATTTTTAAAAGGTTACGATTTTTGATTCCTAGCATGTTTGAACCGTTCGGTTTTAGGGGATTTTTGGGAAGTTTGAGGGACAACATACTACAGCGTTTGAACAAGGTATTTATACCGATTTAAGAACTATATTTGTAGGTTCTGAGAATGGTATCGGATAACATACTATGACTCTTCGACAAGGAACGATATTTACAGGTTCTGGAAACCTTGAATAACATAAGTTTCTAAAATGTTTTACGAATTATATTTGTAACATTTGAACAAGGATTGTACAACATAAAAAAGTAAGATTATTCGTATTTTGCTTCCAAAGCTCTAGACCTTGTATTTTTATCTAATGTTGAGGAATAGTTATCCAGTCTTTTTTGTCTCTCATTATTTTCACTCCAGTCCCTGTATCTGAGCAGCTTCAGAGAAATGCTTTTTTTTATCCTCACAGTGACCATATGAATCATTCAATCATTCAAGTGTTTATCATTCATAATAAACATCTAACTTGATGAGGCATGACCCAGTGAGAAACAGGTGCAGATGATGACAGACGATCAGGCCGGTGATTAGTGTACAGGTGATACTGAATGCTGAGCGGTTGGAACAGATGAGAGGGGAAATGAGGTCGCTGCTGTGGTTGTTACATAAACAACCAGTTTTAAAACTGTATCTTAGGCACTTTGAATTTAATGTACAATACTTGATTTAATTTATTACAAAGAAAAAGTAAATTAAACAGGAGAAAAATAATTCAAATAATAATAATGCTTAAACATTACCATCACCGTCCAGTCCAGTGTCTCTCCAGGTATGCTTACAACCAAAACCCAAAATAAAAGTTATTAAATGTATAGTTCTCTGATAATGGACAGACACCAATGATTACATCAAAACAAAAATCTGTTCTATCAGTATTCTATCTCTGTGTTGAGCAAATTTCACCACTTATTGTGCTCTCTACCATTGCTTTTTTATTTTTGGGTGGGGGATGGGGGGAGGGGGGGGAAATATGAAAATTGTCTACCTTGATAGGCTTTGTGATTTATTGGCAATTCCTGATACAATCATCAGCTGACTTAAGATAATCTCAGACAGGCGTGAGAGGATTGACTGACAATAAAATCAGGTTTCACAGACGGATCGCAATGAACACAATGCCATTATGTCTGGTATTTGTACACATCAAAAAAGTATATTTCTATATTCCTATATCCCAGAAGAAAGTCCTGTGTATGTGCATGTGTGTGTGTGTGTGTGTGTGTGTGTGTGTGTGTGTGTGTGTGTGTGTGTGTGTGTGTGTTGTAGTCAGGTTGAGCAAGTCCCCCATTGCTAGATCATTACTTGGCAGAGTGAAGTGTCCTTGCCTTCACATTCAACTCCACTGTACCGAATGCCCCACGGGACCCCAAGTACCTTCTGATTGGCTTCTCGTCATGTCGCCTACTTTGTCGTAGCTCTCTCTCTCTCTCTCTCGCTCTCTATTTTATTTTCTTCTCCCTCTTTCCCCTCTCCTTCCATCTCTTTTCATTTCAATTTACTTTGTCCTGTTGTCTTCCCAACACAATAAAAGGAAACAAGACAAATAAATAACTAACCCAAGATAAACTGAAAAGAAAAAAAAAAGTCACACGCATTATACATCAGCCACGCTAAAGCCACTGTGGAAATCTAATCAAAACAGATGTGTTTACTTAAAACAAGCGCCTCATGCCTTCTGTTGTTGGATTTTTTTTTTCACCTTGCATCCTATTTTTTTTCTCCTGGAGTGAACCGGACATTCTCGTTTTAATCAGCGTTGACTAGAACATCGTTAAAAAATGCTGAAAAAGCTATCGCCGGAGTCAGAGGCAGAGCTGCGGGAGCGCTATCTTAGATTAGAGGATTCCTGAGTAAGCAGCTAAATCACGTCTAGGTGCAAACATCACAGCAAAACAAGGTGGATTCAGGGGGGGAAATGATGAAATCTAATTTAAGGGAGAAACTATATATATTGGGTTAACCACAGCAGCAGTGACGGAAGCTGTGCAGAAAAGAAAGAAAGTGAAAGAGCTTGTTCAATGATGTCCTGCATTATTTGCAAGAGCGCAGAATCTCCATACAGCCTCTATTTTCAGGAAAACCCTTTACAGAATACTCCAGAACTGAAATCTTTTGTTTCCCTTTCCTCATGTATCTCAACCAAAAAGAATGCTCTTAAAATTGTGTCTTGTTATTCCTGATGTTTTTATTCTAACAGAGAAAAAGGAAACGCACTTGTGATTATAAGTCAAACCCAATCGAGCCTGACTCGTCGAGGGTCGAATAAACTCAGTCTCAGACGTTGTAAACTGCCAAAAATTCACCGGAATCAGTATTTTTCAGCTCGTCGTTACCTTTTTATCATCTCTCCTCCTCCTGAGGAGTGGAGCAGTGCTGGCAATAAAGCCACAAGAAGGAGAGGATTGCATCCTGATTGATGGGAAAGACGGAGGGGGAAAAAAGCTTAGTGTTTTTATGAAAGAATCCTCGTCAGCAGGCCAGGCTTTTCACACCACGAGCAAAGGTGTGAATGTGTACATTAGTGGAAGAGGCTGTTTTTATATATTTATTTAGCTCCCTTTTTTTGCATGCCCAATAGCTTTGTAGAAGCTGTTTAAACTCCCAAATTACTGACATTTAAAACACCCAAGACCCAAGCCTGGTCTTTCCTGTGTGCTTTTTATTAAGAATGATACGTTGCTTTGTTCAGGAATATGGAAACAGCCGAGCAGACAAAGGCTGAAGCCATGACAGGCAGTGATAACAGACTGAATGCTGCTGTTATAATCAACAACATCAGTGATAAACCCAAATATTTTCTGTAATTTATTCGCATGATGCTCGATTGTTGCTCTTTGTTCCTTGGCAGGCGAATTAACGACGCGTGACATTGTCATAAAACCTTTACGCCGCCCCGGTCATAACTGAACAGTACTGAGATTGTGTGAGATGAAGATAACTAGATTTGTACTCAAGCTGTAGGAAAAGACAAATATCTGCTTTATTAACATGGAATAGGAAGCATCTTATTAACCATAAATCACTTCACGGTGTGGCTCCATGAAGAGCACTCGACATGTTCCTGTTGAAAATCTGCTGCTTGTATTTGTAACTTAAGAAAACGTAGCCTTCTTTTGCTTTTTTTTTTTTTTTTTTACAATATACGTACATGCTCAGCTCATTCAAATTATCTAACAGGACTAATTCTGTCCATCTCTTTCAGGAATATGCACAAGAATAAGGCTTAGTTTAACTAAATGGCTGTGAGTACAATAAGTGGATCATTTTTTATCCTTTGGAACATAAGAACATTAGAACCATTAATGGTTCTAAGTAGAAATACACAATTTCTACTTAATTTTATTTCCATTGTGCTGTTAAAATCCTGTATTTTGGTCTCAGAGCTCCCTCAGTGTGTACCTGTGTGGGTGTGTAAATGCCCCATTTGAAATACCCCTCAGATATTTTTGTCACACCTCAATCTCCCTCTGTTTCACTCTCTACTGTGTGTACTGCTGAGCCACGCTCACCAGAGAACAACAGATCTGTGTGGAGCTAACCAACAAGCCAGGAAGGGGGGTCATCATATATGATGAACATTAGGGGGAAATCTAATTGACTCGTTATAAGCCCTGGCCAATACAAAAATGGAAATCACAGGATTCTTTTGTACATGCACATTGGAGACCCATCTGAAGTTCTAAAAATGTCAAAAAAGGGACTTTTGCATAATAGGTACCTTTTAGTAAAGCACCTTCACAGAAACAAAGAATTACAGATATAAATTTAAAATGTAAAAAAAAAAGTCTAAATTATAATTCATAGCTAGAGGTGACAGTGGTGAGGGAAAAGACCCTGAGACGACATGAGGAAGACACTTCGAAAGAAACCAGACTCAAAAGGGAGCTCTGGGTGATACCAGATAACACTACCATAAATAAACAAATAAATAAACAAACAAATAAATAAATCCCTTCTATATCTGTGTGCTGTAAGGTCAAATGTGCAGTTATACAGTACAAACAAGAAACTCATTGTAGTTCACATGAAGTCTACTTTGTTGAGGGTACAGACTGTGATGAAATTTGAGGACAAATTAAAACCTTCACCATGTAATCAGCAGCGACACAAGTAATAACCATGAGCTTGCATTAAGAATCATAAGACTGCATGTACTTTTATATTGTACAGTATGTAGCACACAGCTTTATAAAGCTTCACATCTCAAGCCACATTTTTTGATCAGACCAGATTTGCCATGCCAGTACATAATGACTTTTCTTTAACACTAATGTAGACACGTCTGTCCTTTGAAATGGCACACGTGCACATCGATACATCTTTGCTTGCGCTATCTGGGTTAAAACAAATTATTTCTGTGACTGCTCATTCACACATTACATTCACATGTAACACATATATACTGTATGTAATCTCGGCCCACATGCAAAAGTGACTTAGATCTGATCAGAGCAACATCAGAAAAAGCTAAAAGAATTTTTTTTTAAAAAGGGTAAAATAAGGATCTGATAATGAGAACACAGCCTAAGTTTGTATCCTTCCACATTTAGGTCAAAGACTGGTTCAAATGCTACACTGCAAAAACAAACATCTTAACAAGTGAAAATATCTTAAATATAGTCAAATGGGTTTAGTATTTACTATTATAAAATTATCAAATCTATTTTTAAGATCTTTTTACTCATTACTCAAGTATTAAATTTACTTAGTGAATTGTTACTAATGTTGCTTCATTTCATAAATAAAGACGTAAACATGCAATCGCAGTATAAATTGAAAAATTGGACGTTTTATGTTTTGTGTTATCAGATGACAAACACATAAAAATAACAAATTGAAAAATAAGCAGCACAAGTAGTGCCATCTATCTGTCTTTCAGTGAAAGAGTTCGTTACAGGTTGTTCAAATTTTATGCGTTTAATGTTTTATCTCACAGCTGGAGCATCCCAGGTTAATCCTGAACTCAGGTTACTGTTCATCTTCTGTCCATCTGGGTTTCTTTGGTCAGCTGACCCATCTAGGATATCATTCAAAAGTTCCTTTAGATAACCTGGATAAAACTCTTTTTGAAGATAAATGAATAAATTTAAGGTCTTAATCAGCCATCTTTCCTAATCTTAGTCCTGGATTTCCACTGTTGCTGCACCATGCTGGTGTTTTCCTTCCTCTACAAACACTTTCAGTCTCCTTTATGAGCTGATGAGATGAGTCAGGTCAGAGTCACAGAGAGCAGGATCGAGAAACACTGAGTCAGATTTTAGCATGGAGTGAATCATCTCTGAATCATGTCTCCTATGACCTTTCCTATAACTCTTGGCTAACAATATTTCTGTTACTTTCGATGGAGGAATATCCGTGATGCACCACTATTTTTGTACTCTCATCCTGAAAACAGTCAAAGGAACAACGAACAGAGCCAGCTCCTGGACTTGACCTGCTATTATCTGCCACTCAGTGCTGTTTGGAAAAAAATATGCGTGCGTGTGTGTGAGTTAAACACTCGTTTGGCTGCTCAAATCCCCTGCTAGAGTTTGATGCTGGTTATTCTGTAACGACCCAATAATCAATTAATATCCGCAGACAGAGAGTTAGCGCTGAGCACTCGGGTTCAGTTCTTGTTTTCCTCGTTATATTCCACAAGTCCGTTAGAGCTTGAGGAAAAACTCTGACCCCCCCATGAGAAAATTTGTCAAATGAGGTGCACTGAAGGTCACGGATAATAAAATGCGTTTGACCTCACTGAGGAAACACGGCCAAGGGAAGAAGAATGCAGTGCCACTCTGGTGATCGCATCTGTTATTATTGCTAAGAAGAAATCTCCAGTCCTGTTCCCTATTGTGTGCACACTTGCTCAGTTACCAGATTTTGCCCAGATTTCACATCTGATGCCCGATTTGGATTTATCTCGCAGTTCATTCATATAACTTTCTGACCCACGTTTTTGTTTCAAGCAAAAAAATATATAATGAAATTTGTGTTTGACCACGCGTCCGCGAATTGTCCCGGAAGCAAGATGCAAAATCAAGCACAAGCATGTGAAAAAGAGATAGCGCAGCCAAATTGTTTCATTGTCCAAACCAACAACCAGCATTTTGATGCATGTGAAGAGGGGCACGCATTTCCTCTCACAGTCATAGCACATCTGGAGAAGGAAAACTCATTAGCGCACGAGGGAGGAAAAAAATGCGCCCGTCACAAACAACAGCAACAACAACAACAACAAAGACAAGCCGAGCAGCTGAAGCAAAGAAAACAAAGTGCGACTGGAATTACTGTCTCAGTGCAAGCGATCTGCCGTCGAGGGGTTAGCGCCTGAACGCTATTCTCATCGGTTAGCGCTTTTTAAATGAGAAAACACAAAGGCAACAAATCAGCTTGCTGTGGAGAAGGGTTCGTTTGGATTTTGTTTGTTTGTTTTAAACAGTCACAATGAGCAATCCTGGTTATACATGTCTGTTTGGGTTTTATGTCCTTAGCACCGTTAAACTAATATCCGTGTGTGTGTGTGTGTGTGTGTTTGCCAAAACCACAGGGCTGCTTTGAGTTATCCGAACACAATGTGGTCACAAATTATTCGTGGAAGCGCTTCTGCGTCATACTTCTGCCTCGCGTGTGGTTAACCATGGCAGAAACGGATAAGAATAAAATGAATTGTTCAGCTCCCGCTTTTTTAAATATGCTGATCCCTTCTCAGCTTTCATAAAAGCAGAAAAAAGTAAATAGCTCTTAGGGAGGGGGGAAAAAAGTTTGGGATTGAAGCAATTTTTTATTCAAGGTAATCCGTGGATGAGCTGTATTTTTGAATAACATAATGTGATCATGTTCATTTTCAGATGAAGCGCAAGCACGATGGGCTTGGGGCAGGGTGTGACGAGTGTGACGGCGAGATAGCGTTTTGGACATTTTGGATGATTTCTGAATTGAAGCAGGAAACTAGTGTTTAGGAGTTTATCACAAGCCCCCCAAATCTCCCCGTCATCAGTACATGATGCTCTCACATTGTTTTTCTTTTGAGCTTTTGTTCCTTTATTGTCATTGGAGCATCATCTAACCTGTTCTGTCTTAAACCTTTAATGATGTGATAAATATTCTGTTGTGGCGTTTATGATTAAAGAAATTCAATGACCTGTTCTATGATGTATGCCTGCATTTTAAACCCCCACCATGGACTTTGATGATGATGATCCTCAGGTCAGGTTTTATACAAATCAACACCAAATAAAGCAGAGAAAGAGAGAGAGAGAGCGAGATGGACAATGTGTGACAATTATATCCTCATGCAATTCCTCCTTAATTTGAAGCCCATGATTATGTAGCATGTCTCCGTAATCTATGGTTTCCCTTCACTGGAACTAAGAGGAACAAACCTGTTCCAGCCTGACAACAATGCAAAATGAAGACATGGTGTGTTAAGGTGTTAAAGTTGGAGCTGAAGTGTCCTGCACTGAGCCCTAACCGTGGTCAACTCCTCTGAAGAGCAATGAACTGGAACTGGAGCCTTCTCGACATCTCATCATCAGCTCACTAATGCTTTTGTAGGTGAAGGAATACAAATCCACACAGCCACAGTCCATCATCTAGTCTTCTGAGAAGAGTGAAGTGCATTACAACAGAAAGGAAGAATGAGTATGGAGTGCAGTGTTCAACAAGGATATATGGATATGAAGGTCAGGGTACACAAACTTTTGCACATGTAGAGAAGAAAGAAAAAAGAGAAGGAAGAAACAGAACATGAATAAAAGTGTAGAAGAAGGTAAAGTTTGTAATCCATATTTATTAGAGAGAAAGTCTGAAACAGCCTCTTGTATGTCTTTGTAGAGAAACCTTCACGTACCTGAGATTGCTGTCTGGCTCTTCAGTTCAGACTCATTATGCAAGTCAACTTATTCTATTCGATAAGTAATGAATAAAACAACCTGCACTCTGTCAGAAAAGAAAAATAACCAGTCAGTACCTCTAGAAGATAATAAGATAAAAAAAAATATATAATATATATATATATATATATATATATATATATATATATATTTTTTTTTTTTTTAACTGGGGCAAGCATAAAAGTCTTCTTCGGGAAAGTTACAGCTTTACCTCTGACTTTTAATACGTGTAACAGCTATATTTATGTAATCCATTCATGTTGTGCATCCTCCGTACCTGAGTCCCTGTGAATGAGCTGTTGCTGTAGAAACCATACCATAAAAGCAGTCCATTAATATACTCTAAACTGCACTACTGTAAGAGCTGCTGGTCTGGAAAACTAATCAACCAATCAGAATCCAGAATTATTCAGCAAATACCTGACAGAGGATAGCTACTGCACTTGTTTGTCTTCTTCTTCTTTTCCTCTCCAATCCTATGCCAAGCTGTGTTTCTCTGTTCATTTCCCCAATGTCCTCTGTTTTTGCACTGATGGTGAGAAATTCTGAGTTAGAAACACTTTGTGTGTTAGTGTGACGTGTGTGTGTGTGTGTGTGTGTGTGTGTGTGTGTGTGTGTGTGTGTGTGTGTGTGTGTGTGTGTGTGTGTGTTTTCCCCAGTGCATATGAATCCAGTTGAGAGCTAATCTAAGGTGGAGATCAAAGTGAGAACATGTAAAGAACATGAAAGCTGGAAAATCTAAAAAGAGAAGCCCAGGTTTGAGGTTTCGGAGTTTGTGATGTAAGCAGAGGTCAAAGGTCTAGGCTGGGGATTTGCATATGTAATATACGTTACGTAATCAGAAGACGTTGATGAAACAAAGTGTTAAGAGGCTTGAAATGCTTTAAGTAATGTGAGAAACGCTGTACTTGCTCCACAGTCACAGTCATGCGCATCCTTTTTTGAATCTAGCACAGGACCGAGTCAAGCGATTAGATCTATTATTAGTGTGACAGTGGCATAGGATTGATGCTCCACAATAGGCATGCGTAAGCAGAAAAGCGGAGGACGTGTACGAAATGCGAATGGCGAGCATCTCCCGGATTATAACAACCCTCATTAACATTTTCACACATGGCTAGCGAACAAATGAGCACGAGCCCAACCTCTGGCGGCAGATTTATGACCCTCATATACGGCGTCTGTACGCAACACACCTTTCAGCAATGAAAAGAGAGGGAGAGAGCGAGACACCATTGCAATTTGATCTGAAAAATGCTGTTCTGCTGAGCTGCCTTCCAAATGTTGCTGGTTCAAATCCCATGACAGGACCCTCTCTTGTCTGCTTATCGCTAATTAATTATTGATTATGCTTATGACATTTAGGGATTGTTCATGGGCCAATACCATAGCAGCAACAAGGCATTCTGCCGATGAAGCATTCTTCCTTTAAACATTTTTCACTCACAACAGAGCACTCTCAGGAGAACGTCCTTGTGTCTTTGTCACCACAGGATCTGTCTGGATCTGTGTTCTTCCCATGGAGCTCATCATTACGGCAATGACAATCTGCACTGAAAACACGAGTGTGCCGCAAAAATTTGCACAGACAAGATGACAGGAAAGGAGAGGGAAAAAGGAATTTGTAGAAAGAAGCTTTAGGGTAAAGAAAAGAAAACCCTGAACAGGCGTTTAGAGAAAATCAAACACGATCCAGGTTTTCTCTCAAGATGTTTTCCTGCAAGTCTATCAATCATTTCACACAAGATCTCTCACCTCAAATCATTCATCATATCAATAATTCAAGTTTCACAAAAATAAATACATTAATAAATAAATAAATAAATAAATAAATAAATAAATAAATAGATAGATAAATAAATAAAATATCATAAAACATTTTTCTTTTGCTTTCTGAACCAGGCACAACTGGACTTCCATGTAATTATATGCATGAACTACAGTCGTGGCCAAAAGTTTTGAGAATGACACAAATATTAGTTTTCACAAAGTTTGCTGCTAAACTGCTTTTAGATCTTTGTTTCAGTTGTTTCTGTGATGTACTGAAATATAATTACAAGCACTTCATACATCTCAAAGGCTTTTATCGACAATTACATGACATTTATGCAAAGAGTCAGTAGTTGCAGTGTTGACCCTTCTTTTTCAGGACCTCTGCAATTCGACTGGGCTGCTCTCAATCAACTTCTGGGCCAAATCCTGACTGATAGCAACTCATTCTTTCATAATCACTTCTTGGAGTTTGTCAGAATTAGTGGGTTTTTGTTTGTCCACCCGCCTCTTGAGGATTGACCACAAGTTCTCAATGGGATTAAGATCTGGGGAGTTTCCAGGCCATGGACCCAAAATTTCAACGTTTTTGGTCCCCGGGCCACTTAGTTATCACTTTTGCCTTATGTCACAGTGCTTCATCATGCTGGAAAATGCATTGTTCTTCACCAGACTGTTGCTGGATTGTTGGAAGAAGTTGCTGTTGGAGGCCGTTATGGTACCATTCTTTATTCATGACTGTGTTTTGGGGCAAAATTGTGAGTGAGCCCACTCCCTTGGATGATAAGCAACCCCACACATGAATGGTCTCAGGATGCTTTACTGTTGGCATGACACAGGACTGATGGTAGCGCTCACCTTTTCTTCTCCGGACAAGCCTTTTTCCAGATGCCCCAAACAATCGGAAAGAGGCTTCATACGAGAATATGACTTTGCCCCAGTCCTCAGCAGTTCATTCGCCACACTTTTTGCAGAAGATCAATCTGTCCCTGATGCTTTTTTGGGAGAGAAGTGGCTTATTTGCTGCCCTTCTTGACACCAGGCCATCTTCCAAAAGTCTTCGCCTCACTGTGTGTGATGCGCTCACACCTGCCTGCTGCCATTCCTGAGCAAGCTCTGCACTGGTGGCACTCCAATCCCGCAGCTGAATCCTCTTTAGGAGACGATCCTGGCGCTTGCTGGACTTTCTTGGACGCCCTGAAGCCTTCTTAACAAGAATTGAACTTCTTTCCTTGAACTTCTTGATGATCCTATAAATTGTTGATTTAGGTGCAATCTTAGTAGCCACAATATCCTTGCCTGTTAAGCCATTTTTATGCAACGCAATGATGAACAATGATTTCAAGCATCACCCTCCTTTTAACATGTCAAGTCTGCCATTCTAACCCAATCAGCCTGACAAAATGATTTCCAGCCTTGTGCTCGTCAACATTCTCACCTGAGTTAACAAGACGATTACTGAAATGATATCAGCAGGTCCTTTAATGACAACAATGAAATGCAGTGGAAAGTTTTTTTCGGGATTAAGTTAATTTTCATGGCAAAGAAGGACTATGCAATTCATCTGATCACTCTTCATAACATTCTGGAGTATATTCAAATTGCTAGTATAAAAGCTTAAGCAGCAACTTTTCCAATTTCCAATATTGATGTAATTCTCAAAACTATTGGCCACGACTGTAGATGTGTCCGCAACTTCGTTCGCATGGAATTTAAGTGTACACTCACTCTCATAAGCGCATTTTAAAAATGTACAGGGATTTCCTCGTTTAAAATTCAAAAAAAGCATATCTTCTCTTCCGTGGGCCGATTGCAAGTAAACAAAGCCTATATGTTCCCACAAGCTCGGGAAAGCAAAATTCCAAAAAAACATGTTCTATCTTACGACCCCCCCCCCCCCCCAAGTAATTTTTTTCGAAAATATTTTAATTTTAAATGTACTGAACACGCCAACTTTACAGTTTTATTCTACAGTATGTTTGTAGATGGATTAGATACACCCCATATTTCTCTATGTAATAGTAAAAATAATTTCCATATTTATAAACCTTTCAAACTAGATGTTTCTTAAATGTTGTAGTCATTTTTGTCATATAGTTCTTATATTGGTATTATTCTATTTGCAGCTTCTATCTGATCTGCAGTACTTTTTTTTTACTTATGAAGAAAATAAAGAGATAAATAAAGTGCTTTTCAATAGTGTTCAGCAATCAATATTATTCAGCTTAGAATAAAGATTTCAGAAGCTAAAAGTTTTACATCATCCACATCTTGTGATAATTTTACTAGTTTATGTAATGATTTAAATAAAAGAGATTATTGACAAAATGGTGAATTTTAGTGCCACCTTTTGAAATCTCACCCAAAACAGAGACCATAATGAAAATCAGGACTAATGAGGAATTAACCTGATGAAAATAAAGATTTTAAAACACAATACTGTAAATAGACTATTTATTTTATTGTCGCCCAACAATTAGTGAAATTAACAGGCGTGAAAGTAGTATTAAGTTCTTACTGGTTCTAAATAGAATAGTATATCAGCTCTGTTAACTTCTGGGTTCAAGGGTAGAATCCCAAATAGCATGCAATCAGAGGTTAGAGAGGGATTCAGGATTCAGACTTGTGTTAGAAGCTAGGGAGAGAGAGTGAGAGTGTGTGTGTGTGTGTGTGTGTGTGTGTGTGTGTGTGTGTGTGTGTAGGTGTCAAATTACACACGCGCGCACGAGTACACATGAGTAAAGTGTGTGTGTGTGTGTGTGTGTGTGTGTGTGTGTGTGTGTGTCGGTGTGTGTGGGGCACAGTGTCAAATTACGCGCGTGCACACACAGAAGAGAGAGGGAGATGTTGATTATACCAGTAGGAGACGAGCACTAAGACGCAGCAGGGGAGACGATTACCCATAATTCCCGCAGCGCAAGAGAGAGAAAAATTATTGGCTCAATTGTGATCACATGCCGCTCGGTGTCAAAATAAGAGTACATGATACTCGGCACTCGTAAACTAATACTTGCTTGGTTTCTGATTTAAAATTTATTAAAAATCTTTGCTCGGTTTGCGGAACACTCGTAAACCACGTTACTCGCAATCCGAGGTTCCACTGTATCTTTATAAGCTCACTTTAGCCTTGAACAAAACAACATTCGGTTCACAGTTCAAAGGCAATTCAACAGGGTGTAGTGCCAACCCAGCAGTAACCTTATTGTTATGCGTAAAATGTCTCTCATAAAATGACGTTGGGATAAGGGGTTGAACAAATTTTCTTAAAACAACAGAATATCAACCTTTATGTCCAACCTCTATCATCTAAACTGTGTAAGCCCACAGTTATGTGGTGCAGACCTGTATGTCTTACAGTACATTTACATTTAGGCATTTGGCAGACGCTCTTATCCAGAGCGACTTACAAAAAGTGCTTTGCAGTTTCCATCATTGGACAGATATTTACCCTGGGTTACTAGGTTAATAACTAAGTGCCACCAGTCATTTTTTTAAATGGGGGAGAGAAGATGTCTAGATTTATTTGACCTTAAAGGATTGTATTTTGGTGCTTGTTGTTTAACAAAGCGATATACAGTATGTGCACATACTAGCTTCAGGAGCAGGTTCTCTGGTGGACCAGTGGCTAGCATTCAGCACTCGCACCGCTCATGTTCTAGTCCCAGTCAGGGCAAAGACCGTAGAAGACATAGACATAGAAGTTGCAAAAAAGAAAAAAAAATTATAAAATGGCATCGCGATATGGACATTTCAAGGATGTATTTCAGTAGATAAATAGAAATAAATGTGATAAATGAATGTTGTTTTGCGGCATTATGTTGGGGTCATTCATTCATCACCATCCAAATGTCATTTGTCATCAACCCAATACCAGTATTACTCCATAACATTAACAGAAAGTTTTTCTCCTGGGAATCTTTTTGGTTTAGCAAATTTTGTCTATTTGGAATTAGGAATGATCTCACACATCGTTGTACATTAAATGAGTTCCACACAGAATCTCTTTCTCTCTTTCTTGCCATCTTTTTCTGTCCTTACTGTGATCCTGGCTGGTATCCCGCTCACCGTTATTAATGGTTCTTTCACAGAGGAGCCTAGTGATAGTGCTCACTATTTAATGTTCTTAAGACAAAGGGAGGATATTCCTGCTAAGGTGGGGCACCTCAAATCCAATTTCCCATCCTCTCTTTTAATTTGGTCAATGATGGGCGAGAGAGATTACAACATACGGCATCCATGCGCCCCTCACCAGCAACAGCGCTCCTCCTTCCATGTGCCTACGCTGCAAAACTGAAGACCGCGGCTTCACCCCCAAACGATTCGCAGATACCGATCAGCCATCCCAAGCACCCCGACCGAAGGACTAATGTGATAACAGTCTGATAAGTAATGAAAAGAGGAGGCTCTTTAAATGTTTGCCATGCTCCCTGCTGTGCCGGAGGTTCCCTGCGGTTCAGAAAAGCGCTCCACGTTCACTCAGAGGTCGAAACGAGCACTAAAAGAGTGATTAGTGTTTTAAGGGAGATAATAAAATCTCTCCACATTATTAGTGTTGGCTAGACACCAGTGCCTGTTGAGTAGACTCATCTTGGCACTTTCTTTTGCAATAAGTATTTATTCATTCATTTCTAACCATCTTAAATCTATTTTTATCGATTACTCACCAGACTTTTTAATTCCACGGTCACTGCATTTTACCGAGCACACATCAGTGTGTTATCTATCGAAGCCGACGTTGGAGTGCTCGTTCCTACAGGCTGTTATTCCGCTAGAGCACACACGCACACACACACGCACACACACACACACACACACACACACACACACACACACACACACACAGACGCTGTGATGGATAATTGAAGCACCTATGTCATCATAAAAAAAATTTTTTTTTAAAGTTAATTAAAACATTGTGTAACCATTGTGTCGAGTTGTGCGGTTATTTCCTAGGTTTACAGAACACGCATCATCATTTCCATGTACAGACAGACAAAACAGACCTACTAAATGCTCTCATATATGTTGTTACGTGCCACGATTTGATGGCTAGAACAGTTAGATGAATAGCGTTCAGCCCCAGGGAAGTAATTTCCCTTTTAGAAGGCAATTTGCATGCAGCACTGAGAGCAGGGATCACTTTTTTTTTTCTCTTCCTGCAGCGTTTTTGTGGTGTCAGCTAAAACTATTGGCATTTAAAACAACTTCCCAAGGTTAATGAGCCCCTCCATTAAACTTCTCCTGCGAGACAGCAGCATAGCATCCTGGGAAATGTAGTTATAGTTTGTTGAAATGATCGACAACATACTCTATCTTAATCTAAAACCATCTTGGTCAGAAAGTGTGGATTCATTTTCTTAAACAGTAGCTCTGACAGTAGCGTCATCTCTGATCACACTCATTTAGGAGGTTTTTCTGACCACATTTCCTTCCAGGTTCAAATAATGCATTAAACAGTTCTTAACCCAATTCCAGTAAATGTAATGTTTAATTTGCTTCATGCAGGATAGTAATTTAATAAGTTTGCCCAAGAAGGGCATAATTTCCTCATTACTAATATCTTATTTTAATAATTAAAAGTAAAACTGTAATATGAACATTTTATGCCAACATTATATGGACATCTAGGTTGCTATCATTATTATGACTTGAACGGGCCCTTAAGACTTGCCAATTGGTCTCCAGGTATAAAGACATCCTGTAGTCCTACCTGCGAGCACCTGGTTCTACTTACATGAACCATCAGACTTATCGCTATGTTAGCATTTGATGTGTGATGTACAGTAGTATGATACATTTATGCATGACGAATTACTATATTTTGCTAAATATTTTTTATCACCATGTCAATTCAGACAGGATTTACCTTTTTCAGGGTTTTTCTACAGGTAAATTTAAAGTACCACATGATTTTTTTTTGTTTGCTTGTTTTTTAAAAAAAATCAGGACAGTAAATTGACCACGCTTTGCAAACTATAATAAGGAGATACGCATCTTTCATCTTCTCAAAAAACCCCAATGAGAATAGATGTAAAGAAACAGAATCACTACATTAGACAACACAATCTTGTGTTACTGAACATCAATCTGTGGGGGGGTTTCATGCACTGCTTTTCCTCTACCATTAACGTTTTTCAAACAAGAGCTTCTATTGTAATTTTATTCCGGTATAACAATCTCATTTAAAATGAATTAGCCTGAAAATATTTCAAACATTTCAGATGCTCTGAAGGATCAGCAAAATTTGGCTTGGTGCTTTCTCAGGGAAAAACAAACCTACAGCCCTGATCCAAACATATCAGCTTTATTTAAGCCTCAGATTAGCTGCTGTCTTCATTCAGCCCTCTCTTCGCTACCATGTTTGCGTACTAAACTCTAACATCACAAAAACGGTGGTCAGCACATAAAGAGGGCCGTCCAGAGATAGTGTCGAGCATGCATAGGATAGTGATGAAAATAGATCATTATCAGAAGAGGAAGGTGAAGAAACAGTGGAGTGATGGAGAGAGAAAAAGAGACGTTTTAGAAGCACAGGACGAGCGGTGGTGTCAGTGATGCATAACCAGTGGCTCATCAGCGAAGGCCAGGCTGGAGCGCAAAGATTACATTTTAATTCTCGTTTCAGCTTTGAATCTGGGTTTCTTTGAGAATAATTACAGGGGAAATGGCAAATTAAAGAAATAGCGCTATAAAAATCTTAACCTATTATTAAGGCTGGAAGACACTGCCAAGAAGTTAAATCTGTCAGAATTTTGAAATGCACACCCATCAGTCGACGAGACAGCTCCATTCTAATGCTAACCGTGTTTTGGAACCTGGTGTCACATGCAATAAGAGAGGGAAGAAAGGAAAACCATATACACTGTAAGTTTGGTCTCTTTCCATTTCTCATTTCCCCCCCCCAAGATACTTAGGATATAAAGGAGACACTTAGCCGTCACACTTCAGAGACTGACGATGAGCAGATTTACATTCGGTACGACTAGAGTTCTCAGTGCTTTGCGGCTTTCTCCTGTTGCATGTTTGTGATAGGGATCAGCAAAGCCATTAAAGCTTGCATCCAGGGTCGTCGGTTCACACACAATGTGTGGTTTGATTTATCCAGCCTGTGCTGTTTGCTTGATCTCAGAAGGTTTGAACGAGTCCTCACCATTAAAGCAGGTCAGCTGTGATTGTAAGATGTAGACGGGGTACCATCAAGCATGTTTATAATCATGTGCCTGTTGAACGAGGGATCAGAGGTCACCGAAAAGTTGTAAAATCAAAGCGGTAAATTAAATCTCACCTCATCACCGTATCCTGTTATCTATAGAAGCAAGAGATTTCACACACACACATTTTTTATTTTTCTTTTCTGATCCGTATCAACGCGGCAAGGCGAGAGGTGATGCGGTAGGAACGTCTCGACCGAATCGTCTTGGAGCTAATCTCAGCTCTCAATCTGCTCACCTGTCAGTCGGGGTCAGCGCTTGTCAACCTGCATCCGCTGAACCTCTCGCACTGCTGATAAAACGATCTGTCCGAGATCAGGGTTTCAACACAACACTACATAAAACTCCTCCAAGGGTCCCGGATCTACTCCGAGCCCACTATCAAGGAGGTTAAAAGAGCTGAATACTCTCCCGACAAAGGTGCATGTACGCACGAGCACAGAGTGTAGCTGCTTGGGAAAGACGGGGGATTCGATTTGACTCTCCTTTCTACCGAGAACGAAGGGATACTTTTGTTCATTAAACAAATGTCACTCCAAGAGCGATCAAACAACGTCCTGGAGGGAGTGAGCCTGCTCAGCGCTTTAGAATTTCTCTTTCAAGGACATTAAACAAATTCAAAGCTCTGATGAGGGAATAACACTCACTCACACAAGGGAACAGATACGCTGTTTGTTTTTTAATGGCCGTTAAACGAAGTCATCGCTGTACCTTAATGCTTTCGCTTGGACTGAGTAAAAAAGTCACTTTGTTCAATCGGAATGGCCGTAAATATAAAAACCTGTTCTTGGCGCTCAGCTCCAGATTGCTGTTTTACTTTGTACACCTTTGTGCGGTCGCGTTCCTGCCCTTGATTACAAAAGGGTCACTTTAGAGTTGATTAGATTCATGTTTTATGTACTGAAGGCCATTTTTGAGCACTTGATGCTGCTATAAACCTCAATATTTGCTTTAAGCTGTAAAGCAAACAATTTGATTCCTTTCATAACACCACAGCGCATTTGACTTTTTTTTTACAAGAACGTTATACATACTGCGTGAAAACAACGAGCTCACCCACACACCAGTGATACTCCTTTTAGAGCCCCTTTAAAAAGCACACAACACTTGATCTGCCTCAGTCTTATTTTTATTAGTGACTTGACAGCACGCTAATGTAGGGATTACAACGCTGCCATTTCTTTTGTTGGAACGCTCAATCCTAACCATCACTTTTAAAATTTTAGTCACGTTCTCTTTACCCACCCACACAGACCTTAATGCATTTCCATTTGATTTCTCTGTCTCTCTCTCTCTCTCACATGCAAAAGCAAAAAAAAAAGAAAGAAAGAAAAGAAAAAGCTATTTTAATCTTGCTGACCAGAAATTAAAAACTGGATGATGACCACTATCCTTCCTCACTAGCATTATATTTATTGCACACTTTATCAAATTAATGTCTGTTAGAGTGAGAGAGTTATCACTCTCGTTATTCAGATTCAAAGCTCCAGAAGTGTCAGAGTGTTTTCTGGAGCCGCTGATACTGTATCATCCATGATTCAGGGGAGGGAAAAAAAGAAGGAAAGAAATTAGTCTTTTTTTTTTTTTTTTTGACAATTTGGTGCAATCACTTAATCAGTATTATTCTTCATTCTTCTTTATCATGGACTGACCTTGAACTTTAACGTTTTCATTATCATCTCAATTATGGTTGGTCAGAAGAAGTTGATTTTATATATATACAGTAGCTCTGACAGTAATGCAACTCCAAATCACAGGTTAACTTATAATTAATGCGCTTGTTCTTATACCATCTCAAGAGTAACTGCTCATTTACAGGGATTTGTACAGTAGACACTTTACTTATGGCAAACAGATTCATGTATAATTAAAGATACGATTGCATTTTTTTAGGAAGATGTTTATTTAGCGTTTATGGAAGCAATCTACAGTGCTAGAGCTCTTTAAATGGAAAAGAAAAAAGCTCAAACAAAAGGAAAGAGAGAGGTTAAAATGTACAAATTGCTTAAAAATTAAAATAGCACTGCTTTTGCAAATACCAAACGACTTTCATTTTGTGCACACACTCGTTTTTTATGAGAATATCGCTTCTTTCTCTTCTTTTGAGTTAATGGCCACCTACTGGACTGGAGTGTGGAGCAGAAGCTAACGAGGCCATGAAATAAAAAGGCATTTAAACAAACAACACACAGTACCGAGCATTTCAGTGCTTATTAAATACTTTTATGATACCGGATTAACACTGTGTAAGTGTACAATGTACATAGAGATATTTTTATGCTCAAAAATGAAACAGTCTAGCACACATCGTAAAGTTATTTTAATTCCTTACAGTGTTATAAACCTGTTTGGTTTTTCTCATCTACTGCAATCCAGGAGCATCTGTCTGGAGCGAGTATTGGCGTGTTACTGTTTGATTTCTCTGTGTTTACAGTAGACTGGTCATGTAGAGAAGTTCGCAAGCATCGGTGCTATATGTCATTTGATGACAGATTGCTGTTTACACATCAGAACAGAAAAGCCGGTTTAACGCAGCAGTTTAGGCCGGATTACATGAGGCTTGGTTGCATTAGCATGTCGGCTACGCTCATTGATCGGCGCAAGCCCTGCTTTTACTGATTCATGAATATACATGTAACGCATATTGGTGTATTAATCATCTGTAATGTGCACTGTAAATCATTGGGTGTAAAAACGAAGCAAATAAATCTGTACAAATAAAGATGAATGAACGAATGTAAGACTTTTTTCTTTATCAGTTTAAATCTTATTTTAGCCCCCGGTTTGTTTTAGGAGATTCTGGTTTTTAACATGTGTGCGTATATGTTCTTGGGTAGGCACAGTGTGTGTGTGTGTGTGTGTGTGTGTGTGTGTGTGTGTGTGTGTGTGTGTGTGTGTGTGTGTGCGTGCTCTCAGTATTTTAGCACTGCTCTCGGGCGTTCCAGCTGATGCATGGCGGCGTTGCTAGCGGCTGACAGAGATGGATGTGACAAACCCTCGTCCACGAGAAGCGGGAGAGGGGGCGGGTCCCTGCTGGCCACGGTGAAGGTCATGTGGTACAGGCCTCCGCTTCAAGTCGCACCACTGAACGCACGTTACAGCAGAGAAAGCGGGTGGGAGGGATGGTCTTTAAAGGATATTGATCGGTGCGACTTCTCCCTATTTGCATTTCCTGCCCAGCACTGAGACTGTAACCCCTTTTTTTATTACATTTTTTTTCCTTCACAGAACACAAACAGGCAGAATTCAGTTTAGGATGATTCTGAATTTTCTGTCGGTGATGTGAGGATTTCCAGGGCTTCTTCTCCAGATCAGCTGTACTGCTGGTTTTATTTTTTTTCCTTCACAAAACACAAGCAGGCAGAATTCAGTTTAGGACGATTCTGAATTTTCTGTCGGTGATGTGAGGATTTCCAGGGCTGCTTCTCCAGATCAGCTGCACTGCTGGTCCAGAAAACAAACCCATATAATTTGCACCGATGAGATATTTACAACCCTTGGCTAATTTTTTTGATGTAGCAGCTCATCTCATCTCATGTCGACGTGGGCTGTTAGCTCTAGTTACGCGGGCCAAAATGCTGATCTGTGCCAAAAAAAAAAAAAGGATGTTGTTGCAACATGAGACCCAGGAAGACTGTAGCTAGGAGGCTTTTCAACAGTTGGCGTGTGGAAGGCATGATTTCGCATTAAAGCCAGTTGGACCTAAGATAATGTTGTTTTGTTTTTTTTCTGTTGTTTGGTTTGTTTTTTTGCAAGTGCTCTGGGCATGCTGAGCATATGCTCCATAGATCCCCACGCCTTTAAAAATGACAAATAGATTGCATCCGTGATGAAAAACCGACATTCTGGTGAATGATCGAGCAAGAATCCTATTTTTTTTTCCTTTTAAATAATTAGTTTTTCTGGTTGTTGTTATTATTAAAATCCTGCTCAACTCAGTAACTCAGTGTTAATGAAGTGAACTGAGGAGAAAACACATCGCCATGGCTCTCTCAGACCTTGTGTAGGAAATGTAGAGGATCAACCTAAGAGAATGGCAGTCCGCACAAGCGTCTTTACAGTTTGATCCAAGGATTTGGACACATGACTATCAGTGAAGTCAAGTGATCAAATCCTTGTATCGAACTGTAAACACTGGTTTATCTTGAAGTTTTGTAGATTTGTACATAAAATATGAGAAAAATGTCAGGGAAAATACCTGGGAACTTGCACAGTTCAGAAGTAATGCTAATACGTTATGGTTTCCATGGTAACCAGGGGTGTCCTGCATAACCTATACCTGATAACAAGCTTATTAAAAAAAGAAAAGCATGCATTTGTTCATGACAAATTGAATTGTTAGTCAAAAAACGTAAAGGCTGGCAGAGGAAAAACAATTGGTTTAGCTAGCTGCTGTATTGTGTACAGTAAGAGCTTGCCATAGTTGATGAGGAATGAAACACTTTATGAATGTACTGGATGATTTAAGTGCACGTGTTTCTGAGTGACAGCGAGAGACCATGAGCTCCAGCTTCTGCAGTGTTCCCCAAGCTCAAAGCCGCACTCGGCTCGTGAAAGTGCAAGGTCCCCGAAATACGATTCGCACTGCCGACTTGTCATCCCATTCAAAATCCAGAGGGTGACATGCTACATGGAACTATGCCACATAAACACGCTTTAGCATTCTGGCTCGAGTTCCTGCTCCCACCGCCATCACTGCTGTCCGACATCGCCGTGTCTTAGTGTGAGAGAAGGAAATCCTCTTACTGAAACGTCCTTTCAGGGTTATTCTACACGGAACCACATGACAACATCTGTTATGTCATGGGTTTGGAGTTGTAATCCTGTAAATCTGTCGAGTCGAACGGGGTGGAGGGGGTGAATTTTGGGGGTGGATTTTCTTGGGGGGGGGGGGGGGGGGG
>JAAGKR010000860.1:0-11227 GCA_011419295.1 Clarias macrocephalus | reverse complement strand
GCCCCCCCCCCCCCCTAAAGGATTTTTGTCTTCGGGTCCAAGTAGAGTGCGAGTTATTTAGTTTTGATACATACCATGAAAAAAAGATTAAGACATGAACTCTACTTTATTCCAGCGTGACAGCGTGTGTATTGCCAGATATCTTGCACTGTTTTGTGTCCACATGTCTTCAGAATTACTCCTGAAGAAAGAGAGATGATGTGAGATCATTCCTGAAAGACAGGAATTTAGGAATAATATTATAAAGTGGCATTTTAATGGAGCTTTTAAGCAAAGAAACAATTTGACAGCAAAACAATCACAAATACACTGATTTTCATTAACTAACTAACCAGTTGAGGCAATTGAGGTGTTTTCAGGTTGCCCATGCATCCGTCTATTTGTTGCTGTCCGTCCCAGAAATCTTAAACGAGTGTTTGAATGTTTCACACACTCTAATATTTCATTTGAGTGTCTTTGGCTTTTGTCACACACACACACACACACACACACACACACACACACACACACACACACACACACACACACACACACACACACTGTGTTGTCCAGCTCATGTGTGAAAATGATTCCTCATGCTCCCAGAGCCACTCTTTTACAATAAGAGTCCTGGAATATGGCCGTGCCATCAAGGAAGAAACTGACTTCAGCAGGTTGTCAGCTGACTTCATTTTTCTGAGCCTGTACCTCCTGAGCATCTGAAACAACCCCAGATCATAACTTGGCCTCCAGGGGCTTGCACTGTGACCACTATGCATGACGGGTGCATCACTTCATGTGCTTCCCTTCTCACCCATCGCTGTGAAATTGTGTCAGACCACAGGAGCGTTTTCCATCGCTCCAAAGTCTAATATTTATGCTCCCTAGCAAACTAAATCCTGTTTTTTTTTATGAGTCTCTGCAGAAAGAAATATTAAATATAGTTGGTTGGTGTGTTGTTGGCCAGCGGTGATCACGTTGCTTTGGTGCTACAGTGTGACGTGTGATATTAGTTAAAAAAATCAGTGAGCTGTAGAAAAGTGTTAATGAGTGCATAAACACACCATGATGTGGATTGATTCTTTTTTATAGCTGGGACAAAGGTTAAACCTGCCCTTAGGATAAAGGCACGTAAGGAGCATTAATGTGCACCAAGTGGCTAAATTGTTTCCTGTAGAAGTAGTGAAGACCGAGACCTCCTCACTCGCCTCAGGCTATGCCTATTTGCAACAACTCACTTTGCCACTGAAACCTCACACACCGTAAGGAAACGCTTGGATTGTTAGGTATCGATCAGTCGTCTTACTGATTGACATTTGGACCGAGGGAGCAGGAAGAAATTGTGTTTTACTAAGATTAATAAGAGAGCTTGTGTCTCAGATTAGTCACCACTGACTACAGTGACATGCTATTAACTCAAACAATATGGCAAAGCTTCTACTTTATAAGTGTAGCTTGTAATATGGTGCATTTGTCAGCTATTTAAGAAATGAAAGAGTTTGGTGCGTGCGGTTACGGAAAATGAATAAAATATCACGTGGTTTGATGAAGCCGAGTAATAGTTACCATCCTGGCATGCCCTCTAATACTACAGCAGTTTTTCTCGCTGAATTTAAATAGATATTAGATATGCCATGTTTTTTGTTTATAAATATGTTTAATACTAATGTTGTGGAGCATCAAGTTAAATGTATGAAAAATGCAACTAAATCATAGTTGCACATACTGTAAGTGTGTCCTGAAATAACATGTCTGAAAAGTCGCACATAAGAAAGCAGCGGCAGCGGCGACTCACTATCCTCACGAGCACCCACCGTAGAAGTTGCCGTAAATTCATTGTTTCTACAGAAATTATAACATAAATTATTAATAAAATTGTGTTTTTCTTTTGTTTTTGTTGAATGGAGGGACACCTTCCGACCAATCAGAATCGAACGCTCAGCAACGCAGAACAGGAGCGTAGGTGGTTTACTTGCTTTCAGTGACAAATCCTCATCAGATGACTTCGAATCAATATCATCCACGCCCGATAAAAATTAAACACAACTCCATGACGGACACAGACATTGTTAGGTGTGAGCTTTATCGACAATGCAATAATGAACCTGTGGAATTTGTTTCGTTCACTAATCCAATACATCCAAGACGTCTGATATCAATCGAGTTGCCTCTAATTAACTACAGGAACGAGTCCTGTTTCCGTACCCCCACGTCCACGTCTGACCTTTTAGCTCGGAGTTATTCGTCTCTGGGTGACTCTAGATTTAACACTACATTGACTCTATGCCATTTTTTTTAAAGAAAAGAAAAAAAAGCTCAGTTTCTGCTGACAGAGGGAGGGATGTTATCTGTTAAATAAGCCATTCTCAAGCACACGCTGAATTTTCGCCACAGGCAAATCGTCGGAATTGCTGAAAAGACACACAGCTGAGGAGACGCCAGGGAAAAGTCAAGTGACTATCTCTCCCTGTGTGCACGAATCGCTTTAACCTGACAACAGCGAGTAATGGCATTTCAGAGGCAAAGTTCTTCGGAGTGAACGCACTCATACACAGTATATTTTCTTCTTCTTCTCTACCTTTTGTCAGCGTTGCCCATGTGAACCATTTTCATGCACACTTAATTATCCCTCGTCATCTTTAAATGAATCTTTGATATCTCTGAGCATTATCTATTCCTATACAGTACAGCCTTTACCTTAAACCCTGTACAGCGATTCTCATGTACTGTACACGTGTGTATGACCTCATACGATTTGTAGGAGACTACAAATGAAAGCTGTGCTCATTCAGCATGAAAAAACAAACAAACACTTGTTGATCATCTCAAATCCGTTTTAGAAGCTTGTTCCAGTAGTAGTACTCCTACGAAAGAAATGTGCAGTAGCCTGTACCTCCCCAATTTATAAGGGAGCTAAAGAGTATTGTGTGTATGTGTGTGAGTGTGTGAGTGTGTGTGTGTGTGTGTGTGTGTGTGTGTGTGTGTGTGTGTGTGTGTGTGTGTGTATATGTGTGCTCTAGATTGATGTCCTGCTTCCCTGCACTCTTGTGTTTTTTTTTTTGTTGTTTTTTTTGGTGCTAGTGTTGCCACCACACCAGCTAACTGTGATGCATGGTTACTCCTCGGCCACTTCTCACATCAAAAAAATAAAAAATCTTTTCACTCAAAAAGTTCTTTATTTATTTTTTGAACTTTCTCACAACCATTTGTCAGAAGGATTTTCTAAATGGGACTAAAAGTAAAAATGGCACATGGCCTATTTTTTGAGAACAAAAAGCAGAAGAAAGTTTAGTTCAGTGGACTAGCGATAGTTTATCTTTGTGAAACATAGAGAGAAAAAAAGGCAAGGGGTTTTGGTATCGCAGCAAAATATGTCCTAACTTTTAAGATTTTAACATGATTGTAAAATAGAATTTAATGTTTGTTTTTCTAACTTTTTTCTAGGGTTAGGGTTTTCGGATACAGTGTGCAATTTCCCATGCCTCTATCTCTTACATCTCTCTTTGTTCTGTCATATGTCTATAAATCAAAGTTCTTGTTGCACTTCCTCACTCCCTATATGTTAGTACTACCTATGGCCCACCAGAACCCCTCTGCTTGTATACCACATCTGATTGGCTTTAATGTTGTAGACTCAGGAAATGGATCGGTGCTTTTACACCTCATTTTCTGTGAATAAACCAGAGAGAATATTCAGACACATCATGCATGCTGTGTATAAATCTGCGTTCACATTACAAGCCTGAAGTGACTTCATTCCAATTTTTTTTACCCTAATGTGACACATGGGCTGTCTGAAAAAACAAATGGACCAGAGTCACTGGATCAAGATTACATATCCGATTTGTGGTCATGTGACTTCTATGAAAGGGGCAGATCAGAATTCATGTGACTTTTTGCCTCTGTGTGTGTGTAGATCACTGAAAATGTGGCCTGTAATGTGAATGTTGCCTCTGTGTGTGTGTGTGTGTGTGTGTGTGTGTGTGTGTGTGTGTGTGTGTGTGTGTGTGTGTGTGTGTGTGTGCGTGCGTGTGTGTGTATTAGGGCTCCAACTGAAATACGCCTCAGATAATGCTTTTCACGCCACCAACTGCATCTGCTTCACAAACACATTGTTTCAGTGTCAGTGTAGTTAAGCAAAGCTGAGCAAGAAGCTGGGGGAGGGTATATGAAGTCACAGTAGGGGAGAAATCTGAGTGGCTTGTTTTAGCCCCAGCAAATACAAAAATACAAAAAAAGATTTGTCTCTCTTTGTCTTTGACTCTAGATGTCTTTTGTCTCTAGATGCAGACTAGAGATTCATCTGAATGTGTAAAAATACTAAAAGTAGAATTTTTTTCCCCTGATTTTCTCCCTAGTTTAGTCATGTCAATTTCCTCCCCATCATTAGAGGGCTCTACATTAAGGCTACTACTGCCATTCAGTCAGGAGGGCCGAAGACTTCCTCCGAACGATGTGATGGAGGACAGCGCTAGCCGCTCCTTCCTCTTGCGTGAGCTCACAGACGCCCCTGATTGGCTGTAGAGCCGTGATTAATGTGGGAGCACTAAGTACCTCTCATCTCTCCCCTCTGAGAGAGCTCGGCCAATCAGCTCTCTCTAGACCTCTGGCTGCGAGAGGTTACAGCATCACCCGGGAATCGAACTTGCGATCTCCGAATGATAGGGCGAGCACTTTACCACTTCGTCACTCGGAGGCCTCTAAAAGTAGAATTTTGCATAATAGGACACATTTAATGGATATGCGTGAAGAACTTTCGGATTAATAGTAATAGAAATAAATTCAACAATCCTGGTCTGTTTTTTTAATATATTTTTTATATTAATTATTTTATTATTTAAAATGTTATGTATTTCAAAAGTTAGATCATCCTGCAGTGTTATATACATACAGTACATAAATATTTACATACAGTACATACAGTAAGTAGATACATGTGCTGTACACATCCTCTCACATACACAGAAGCACACATCCACCTTCCCCAGCAGCACACTCACTGACCTTCACGGCCACGCTGCATCTTTTATTGCCACCTCAGCAACTCCTAGCCAAGCACTGGCCTCGCCAAACGCCTCACCAGGCAGGCCGGGCAAACACTAACGCTCCTGACAGCACAAACACACCTTCATTAAGGCTCGTCACAGACCTCTGATCGAACACAAGATGAATCCTCGTCAACGATGACAGGAAATTTCCGACTGCAAACAAAGCATGAGAGAAAAATCTAAACAAGGTCATCTGAAGAATAATTTTTCATCCTGGTACCATTCGTTTTGTTTTCTTTTATTTTGTATGAGTCATTTTTATGCTCAGGTGGTCTTTTTTCTTGCTTTTTTCTTTTTTCTTTTTGTCTTCCTCTCCAGGTTGAATTATAAAGGCCTCGACCTCAGCTCAGCTTAGCTGCCTCTCAGACATTGATTTCAATGTTGTTCTTTCTCCTCTCCACAATCTGATTCATATCTAGGCCAGATGGATGGCTCCTGTTGCTTTTTTTTACAGTACACTTTGGATGCAGATCCCCAGTCAGGACAATCCACCTCAAACAGTCAGAGGCTGAACTTGTGACCTGAAGTAAGGCAGCAGATGTTAACGTGCCATGACTCACTAAATATATAGGCTGTAAGAAAGGTGCATGTGTGTGTGTGTGTGTATAAGAGTCAGGGTTAGAAAGAACAGTATTCGACACAGCCATACACACACACACACACACACACAAACACGCAGATACACATGCACAAACCTATTAGCTCAGCCAGGTTAGTTTAACTTCAACTTCTTGTGTGTACTGTAGTATTTAAGCTGTTCAAATGGCTGGACAGCTGAACAAGTGCTAATTGCCATCTTCCTCATACATGAGCTCACAGACAGCCATGATTGGTTCATTTCACTCGGGCGAAAAAGAGAGAGAGAATAAGGCCTATGTCTTTGGGATGAGTTTTATCCCCTGTGACTTTGGGATGAGTCCAGGGATGAGTTTTATGATCATAACAGCAATTCTTAGAAGGTGAAATTAGGTGGAAACACACAAGACTTAAGCTAACAACTATGAACAGGTACACTTCGTCAGACCAGAGGGGGAAAAAACAGTTTTTCTTCCATCGACATGATTGTTTTAATGACCTGCATGTAAAAACAGAAAAGTATGACCTTACATTTAAAGCATTAAGCATGATTTTGTAGATTAGATTTACTAATCTAGAAAATCCAGAACAGAAACACAAAGCTTTCAGTAGGTTTGAAGGTGACATGCATGGTTTTTACTCAGTAGTGGTCAATACAAGCAATTGCCAAGCTTAAGAAGGTTAGTTAAATGTAAATATTTGATCATATCTTTTTTATTTGGTTTTGGTTTAATTTTATTATTGTAAACTGTCGCCTTGCACCTCTAGGGTCCCGTTCGATTCCCAACCAGACTTGATTCCCGTCTCTGTGTGCATGGAGTTTGCATGTTCTCCCCGTGCTTGATGAGTTTCCTTCAGTTTACGTCCAAAGACCTGCAGATTAAGCTAATTGGTGTTCCCAAATTGCCCGTAGGTGTGTGCCCTGTGATGGATTGGCACCCTGTACAGGGTGTGCCCTGCCTTGTGCCCTAAGTCTCCCAGGGTCACGAGGGGCTTGGAGCCTATACCAGGAGACTTAGGGCACAAGGCGGGATACACTCTGGACAGGGTTCCAATCTATCGTGGGAGACACACACACATACACACACTTACACACTCATTCACACACTACGGCCAATTTGAGAATAACAATTAACCTAGCCTGCATGTCTTTGGACCGTCGGAGGAAACTGGAGTACCCAGAGGAAAACCACCAAGCATGGGGAGAACATGCAAACTCCATGCACACAGAGTTGAAAATCGAAACCCGGACCCTGGAGGTGCTAGGCGACAGCGCTAACTACTCCACCACCGTGCCACCCTGGTTTAGAATAAGATAAGATAAATATTTATTAATCCAGAGGCAAATTGCAGATCATATCTATTAGCACCCAAGCATCCAAGGTTTGCTAGTCAGGTTTTGTTTGACATTTACATGTCACGTTAGTTTCTGAGGACATGCACAAGATATGAACGGCAGCCATCTTGCATTGTGTATTATTTAAAAGAGGTCAGATGTAAAATCAAGCATAACCAGTATCAGTACTAATCAATAGCATAACTGATTAGTAGCTTGACTGCTTTTTATTTGTCATGACCTGAACTGATGTTGAGGACAAAATTGGCTAATAGATAAATAAAATAAAAAGGAATTTTGATCCCATCAAATGTCTCCTCACATCCAGAATCCCTGAGCAGAAGAAAGCAGCATCCCTCCAGGGTTAAGCATGCACTATCAACCC
This sequence comes from Clarias macrocephalus, assembly GCA_011419295.1. NCBI lineage: Eukaryota > Metazoa > Chordata > Actinopteri > Siluriformes > Clariidae > Clarias > Clarias macrocephalus. Next base: position 3,903 of record JAAGKR010000860.1, on the reverse strand, counting down.
TGCTTCAGGTTGCTCCTACCCATAATACGACCTTCACCGTTTCTTTCTCCTGACATTTATTCTTCGCTTTATCGAAGCTGGCTCGTGCCTGATGCTGGCAGCGCACGCAGCTCGGATGACGCACTCCCCGTTTTTGTTCCTATCTCCCATTCTCGAGGCGTCTTTATCCCAAGCTGTATGTGTTGTGTTTTTGCTTTGGCAGCTATTAATTGCAGTCACTATCAATCTGCTTCACTCGCTGCAAAGTAAAGGAGCTATTTACCGCATGACTGTGCATGTGCGAGAAGACAAGCAATTGGCCGAAGTAACAAGTGGAAAAGTTGGAAACAAATTAAAAACTTGGTCGTTTGTGTGATTAGAGGGAAATTGCAAGAACAACAAAATGTAATGCGAGGGAGACAAGCTTCACCATTTAGGGGATTTCCATTTTAATGAGTACTTTAGGTCTGATTTAGGAATCTCTGGGCTTATTAAAATGGATTATTATTATTAATAATAGTAATGATAATAATTGTGTAGGTTTTTTATTCAGCTTTTCTATTTTAATTCTTTCTTATTATTTCTATTATTGCTGTCATTGTTCCCACTGACTTTAGTTTTTAGCTTAGTTTATTTCATAAAACAAACAGGAACAAAAAGGAAACAGGATCCATCAGTATTAATGTTGCTGTTATTCCGTGTTAGATGTAAATAAGAGTGCAACGAAGGGTTTTCAGTAATAATCGGTCGTCTACATCTCAGCCTCTTTCTCTTTTTCCATCTCCTTTCCCTCTCTGCTCACTCGGCTTACCGTGAACCAAGAGGACACTGTCGAACAGTTTGTTTCATTTTATTTTTATCCACAAAGGCACTAGGCTTGGCACTGGGACAATAGAACAACAGTCTTGCTAAGTGTCAGCTTCTTCCTCAGACTCGCTTTTGCCTTTCCTCCACAATTTTGCTTTCTCCTCATCACTGCCAGGCGAATAAACAAGCAGAAGGACAGCACCATGGTATGTGAGAAAGACAAGCCTAAGAGACAAGAGAATGAAAAGTAACCAAAAAACAGCAGGAAGCCTAACTCTCAAGGTGCTCACAGGAGGCGGGGCCAAGAGACACAGTGGCAGGAGTCCAGTAGTACCCTGAAAGCTCCGATCTCCTTCAGGATCCTTCATCGATTGCGGATCGATCCCTGCATGATACATCACCCAGCCCTGCACCCGACAGATTTGGCCCTGAGAATCTGAACTACTGCCATCAATGTCAGAGAAGTAGCAGGTGTTTGCCAGACAAACCGAGTCAGTGCACGCATTTTAAGCAGGCAGCACTCGAGCCACCAGCCTCATCCCTCGTTCATTATTCATTCCTGCAAACTATCCTCTCGTTAATATTAATAACTCTAAAGAAGTGGTGTTATGTGCCTCAAAAACCTGAAAAGGACACGAGTATCAGACCTCTATCAGAAAAAATGTTAATCAGAGCTGATGTGTTCATTATTCGCTTCGTGTTGTGTTTGTACGAGTCTGGTCTTTTGAATCGAACAGAGTTTAGTCCAAAGTGCAGTGACTGAAAAGCAAGATGTTCCATGGACTAGAATTTCAATAAAAATGTCTTTTGCACATGGAAAGTACAGACTCCACCTTGAAATGAACGATTTGGTTTTTGATGAATGTTTTTTTTATTCCTCCACTACTAGGTGTGGGCTTTTTTTTTTTCAGGTTATCCATCCATCCATGTGTCCATCTGGGTTCTCGTTAGAGTGATCTCCAGAACGAGTGCTTCACCGTTTGTAACCAGGACTGTAAAAGCAGGTGGACTAATTAGATTTTGTAATTGATTGAGAAGGTCAGAGCAAGGTCAAACGTCTGAAATAGATTTTAAAATTAGTGATAAGAAGGACAAGACTTGCTACAAGTGGAGGCTTCCCCGGCAGCGAATTCTGCATGTCCTTTTTTTCCTCCAGTTAAAGAGCTCCCTGATTGAGTATTCCCCAACGACAGCATGACTCGACATTAGCGTTAGAATACTGTGACGTCCTGCTCCATCTCTGTCTTATACTTTCTCTGGAAAGCCCTCAACAGACGCCAAACAATCACCTCGAAACAACAGCGGTGTGGCGTCTCGCCACTCAGAGCAAAGAGCAGAGTATTTATCGCCTGCGTTGTGCATAACAAGCTCTGGCCACCCCATTTTAGAAATTAACTTTGTGTGTGTGTGTGTGTGTGTGTGTGTGTGTGTGTGTGTGTGTGTGTGTGTGTGTGTGTGTGTGTGTGTGTGTATGAGAACAGGACTGGGACTGAATCCGGGGGTGTGAGCGTTTTGATTAATGACTTAATTTCCTCTCCCACTTTTTAAAGTGGAGTGTCAGGTTACTTCCTGAAGTTCTTTGATTTCTCCTTGACTGAGTGGGCGGAGAGAGAGAATATAAAAGAGCGAGACGACGGATTTGATCATGATTATTGAGATGATGGTGGGAGGGCTAACATTTTACGCCTTTGCTCCTTCGTTTTGCTGGCATACCTGGCTGCTGTGATCTTTGTACAGGCTTCTCGTTTTAATCAAGACGAACATAAGGACCAAATGCTCTGAGGAAAAAAAAAAATCTTTTCAGAGCTTAAATGTACTTTTGTTTGATATGAACAAAATGAAATAAGTGTTAGGCGTGCGTAAGAAATTTGTTTGAAATTGTCAGTGCCTCCCTTCCGCTCTGAGTTTCCCAGAGCGCCAGATCAGTTCGGGGAATCTCTCGGATTGGGCCGATTAAAAGCGATGCGGTTGGGGTTTAGGGAACCAAACCAAGTATGATTCATTTCACACTTATTCTAGGTTTAAGCAATTTTAGTCAGGTTCACATGGGAGGAAAGACATGGGAGACTAAAATCGATTTCTTATTTTGCTAGCTTGTAATTCCACTTTTTACATTTTTCTTTTATGGAAAGTGAAGAAACTGTAGGAGAAGCTGGAGTTCCCTTTCAAAAGCTACACTCAATGCTGCGTGAAAACACTATGGGAACATCTCTTTGTTGCCCGGTTGTGAAGCCTGTGCATGTCAAACCCGTCTCTCGCGCTCTTGCCGGATCAGGAAGTGCGCTCCGGCGCTACTTATGAGCGGGGGAAAGAGACTTCCTCACTTGCTTCTATGGAGATAGCGTGCCGATCGGGCAGACGCACATAAGACGGGTTTTTCCCCTTTCTCTCGCGCTCTCCCCGGATCAGGAAGTTTTAGCGTCCGCTTCTCAAGCGCGCTCCGGCGCTTTTTGTGAAGGGACCGAATAGATTTCCTTTTTCGCCGCAAAAATAAATAAATAAAATAAAATAAAAAATCCCCAAGCGCTCAAAGTTAGATGACAGGTTTCTGTCAGGTGGCCAGGGGAGTGGCCTCAACAAGGGTTTCCCCTCCCCCCTTTATTTTTGGCGACCTCTATGACGAGTTAACTCTTTCATGGAATAAGCCTGATTCATCCCGTTTTATGATGATACCCCAGATTGAAGAGACGTTTGCGAGCTATCTCTCTCCTGGGAGCTCATCCTCCCTGAAAAAGCCTACATTGCCCACCAAGCCGTGTAGACTAACATCTTCGTTGGTGGGGAAAGCTTTTCAGGCAGCGGGTCAGGCTGGTGCTGCTCTGCACACCATGGCAGTTTTTCAGGCATACCAAGCTCACCTGCTAAGAGTTCTGAGCACTGGCGGGTCTATTGATGGCGCCTAGCCACAGATTTATTTCTCTGTGCCACCAAGCAGACGGCCCGTGCTATCGGCCGTTCTATGGCTGCCGCGGTCGCCACGGAGAGACATCTGTGATTTAATCTCACGGGCATCAAAGTCAGGGATCGTGGTTTCCTCCTTGATGCCCCCCCCCCCCCTCGCCTTTCGGCTGTAAACACCGCCGCCACTAGGTTCGGGAGGCGAAGCTCTACGAGCAG
>JAAGKR010000859.1:123042-157804 GCA_011419295.1 Clarias macrocephalus | reverse complement strand
AGCAGTTCAGGTAAATAAAGTCTGAATGTACTGTAAGTGATGATAAGCTTATAAGAGTCTAACAGGTTTACAGTGAACATCACTGTGTGCTGCTTTAGGATCTATTTTCCCCTGTCAGAACTAGATGCTGTTTATGACTCGGTATGAGTGTGTGAGAGAGATCTGATGTAGCAGGTCATTGTTTTTGGTACATTATGGCACGTTTGAGAACTTTCAGAATAAACCACTGAATTAACCATCTTCGAAAAAGTCCCAGACCCAGTGTAGACTGCTAGTGGATGACTGTTATTAACGCGACTTCCTCTGAAAGCTGATTGTTTTTGTGCGCGCGCTTTATAGCGCTCTGCTGCTAACTGCACCCCAGATTCAATTCGCTACACGATAATGACATAAAAGCTCTAATGACTGCAAAGTAAGTGAACAAAAGCGAACAAGTTAATTAAAATCCTCACCGTTTTGACCGTTTCGTCGTCAGCCATCCTTACGTGAGGCAGATTAGAAGGACACGTACTTCCGGTTTCTCAGAGCGCCCGCCCACAAACGCGCAGCCGTTACTATGGCAACGCTCTACCGGCTCGTTTCAAACTCAGATTTAGCATTAAAGGACAATATGGATGAAACAATAAGTCGTTTAACTTTTTTTTTTTTTTTTAATGGGCGAAATCTTAACATGGCCTAGAAACATACAACAACAACAATAACAACAACAACAACAACAACAACAACAATCATCATCATCATCATCATCATCATCATCATCATCATCATCATAAAAAAGATGAACACAAATAAGTACACAAAAATATTAGGATGAATATATTGCATATGTAAAAAAAAAACATACAAGGCACAAATCACATGGATGGATCTACATGAACATAGCAAATAAATATATAAACGAACAATAAATATTGTATATAATATAAATAAATATATAATGCAAAGATTGATTCCCTCCTGATTGTATGTTCTCCCTGTGCTTGGTGGGTTTCCTCCAGATTCTCCGGTTTCCTCCCACAGTCCAAAGACATGCAGATTAGACTAATTGGCGTTCCCAAATTGCCCGTAGTGTGTCCAAGGTGTACCCTGCCACATGAACTAAATCTCCTGGTATAGGCTCCAGGTCCTCATGACTCTGTATACAGAATAAAGAGTGATACAAGGATGAATTTACAAAAACATGCAATTGCTTCTGCAAACACTATCGTGATATGAATTCACTCATTTGGCATTCCCAGCAGATCTCTTATACCTGCCTGGAATGAAATTGACCTTTCATTTAAAAAAAGTTTTTTTTAATGCGCGCGCTTTGTAGCGCTCTGCTGCTAACTGCACCCCAGATTCAATTCGCTTTACGATAATGACATAAATAATTAATTAATAATTTAAATAATAATAATTTTTTAATTGGTATTGAGGGTTTTCAATCTCAAAACCACAGCATTTAATTTCATGGCTGTTTTCAAAATGGAGAAAAATTTTACTTTTATTAAATAAAAGTTCAAATATTCAAGGGGGAACTACTGTAGTGGCCCAAACATGCGGCAATGGCTTAGAGCGAGGTCAGGACTGTTTGGAAGATGTGGCAATAACTCCCAGCCAAGTTTCTGTAATGTGCAAGTGGTGTTTGCGAATGATTTTCTGTACAATTCCCACACACAGCTGCGTCTCCTCTGCAAGTTGGTGACAAGTTATCCGTTGATTTTCAAGGATCAAGTGTTCCACCTTCCTGAATGTTCAAAGGAACAACTGCAGTGGGCTCTGATCCACCATTTACGGATGTATTGTCTTCTTTAATATGTTTGCACCATTCAAATGTTTTAATGTGGCCAAGACTTATTTTAGATTTGTATTTAAGGTCTAAATAACAATATAGCTATGTCCTAAAAATGTTAATGGGATAACTTTAATATTAGAAGATCCACATTTATACAGATATGTGCAAAATTTCAAGTTTCCCAAAGCAAAAAATGCCCAAAGCAATACTGGCCTTATTTTACACATGGAGAACTATTATCATTTGTGTCCTTTGCTGCTTACGACTACTGGAGAGCATGCAACACTCCCAAGCCTCAAATCCAATAAGCACAGCAAAAACACAGTATCCACAGTCTGTGTGCATTTGCAGATTACTAAGCATATTCACAAGCCTTTCTATTATAGGACAGGCTTTTCTCTCCAAGCTGTAATCCTTCAGTATTATCATACACTAACCCTAGATAATGAAGAAGCTTTGTTGTGTGTAATTTAGCTCAGCACCAAACACATCCCTGGTATCTAGTTTACACCCGAACATAAAATGTATAAATAAAATACAAAGGTATAAAATAAATGGCAAAACAAAATACCGTACATCTGGAGGTTAAAAATTAAATTGAGGCATATTTTAAACCAAGTTTTAAATGATGAAAAATGTCAAATGAGAAATAGTTTAATTATACTATGTTTGGCTCAGTCTTTCATTTCACATCTGTAGAGAACATTTAACATATTTATATAACACAGAATGTCCAAAGGGCGGCATCAAGACGTAGCAAGTAAAGAAGGAGTTGTGGCCTCGCAACTTCAGGCTCCCACCTCGATTCCCACCTCAGTTCTCTGTGTGTGGAGATTGCATGTTCTCTCTGTACTTTGTAGATTTCCTCCGGTACTCTGGTTTCTTCCCACAATTGAAAAACATGCAAAGCAGGCTAAATAGTGTTTCCAAATTCCCTGGAATGAGTGTGTGGTCGTGCTCTGTGATGGCACCAGTGTGTGCCCGTCCTTTTCAAGGAATAGGCTCCAGGATTCCCGCAACCCTGTACTGGATAAGTTGGTGAAAATTTCCAAAGATTGACCACTTTTGCTAGCAGTGTTGCAGCAGTGGCAGAATGATGAGGTTTTCTCTTAGTAATATAATAAGGGATCTGTTATGCATCTGGGCATGATTAAATCTTCTAGGAAGTTCTCTTAAAAATAGTTTAAGGATTAACAATCAAAGTCATGATTTCTAAGGATTGGTAATTAAAACCCAAATATTTCCACACACACACTGGCCCTGATTATCTATAATCATATTCAGTTCCAAATGTACATAAAAGTTGTTCATTTGCCTAAACTACAGTGCCGTGAAAAAGTATTTACCCCTGACTGATTTTTTTTTTTTTGGCATATTTGTCACACTTAAATGATTGAGATCAAACAAATTTCAACTCAAGTAAATACAAAATGCTTTTTTTTAAAACATTATTTCATTCATTAAGAGAAAACGTTTTTTAAACTACCTGGCCGTATGTTAAAAAAAAAAAGTAATTGCCTCTCTTGGTAAATCATGAATGAACTGTGATTTTTGGAAAGCTGAGTTAAATTTCACTCGCCCCATCCAGGCCTAATTACTGCCAGACCTGTTAAATCAATAAATCACTTTAATAGGACCTGTCTAACAAAGTCAATAACGCTAAAAAATCGAAAAAAGCAAAACAATCTAAAAAAAATTCAAGCACAGAAGGCAAATACTTTTTCACGACTATGTACATTGAAACAATGTACATGAAACCAAAAAACTGTTGACGCAGGGTTCAGGAAAGAAAAGAGGTGAAGTTCTTTAACAGTAGGGGTTTAGCAATCTCCAGCAAGTCCAAGTTTGGGTCCAGTGACCTGCCCAAGCCTTCCAGGACCATGATGGCAAATACAATGGATGCAAAGTTGCTCTCTAGTTTCACCTGCAAATACAAAAACAACAACTGAACAAGGATGTTCAACCAAAATGCATTCTATTTAGCATTAATTTATAAGAGTTGTACCAAAAGTAATGCAAAAGTGGGCATAAACTTTTTAATAACGGACATTGTTTGTTTAAATTGCACATGTTGGTAAACTCTTCGTCTATACAATGGTACTACATAATCTCCATCAAACCTAATCAGAATAAGGCTACATCCCATTAAAATGTAAAATAATATCTATCAAACATTAATATTCGACTGATTTTATAAAAATAAATAAATAAATAAATAAAATAATTCAGCTCCATTTCTTTAAGTATTTTACAACAAGGTGAAGCATGTCCATATACAGGGGTTGGACAATGAAACTGAAACACTGGCCAATTTTGTGTTGGAGGTTTCAAGGCTAAATTTGACCAGCCGAGTGGCCAATATTCATTGATTGCACATTCCACCAATAAGAGCAGAGTGTGAAGGTTTAATTATGAGAGTAATAGCACAGATTTGATTAAAATATTGCAATGCACACAACATTGTGGGTGACATATCAGAGTTCAAAAGAGGACAAATTGTTGGTGCACGTCTCGCTGGCGCATCCGTTACCAAGACAGCAAGTGTTTGTGATGTATCAAGAGCCACGGTATCGAGGGTAATGTCAGCATACCACAGTGAAGGACGAACCACATCCAACAGGAGTAACTATGGACGCAAGGAGAAGCTGTCTGAAAGGTATGTCCGGGTGCTGACCCGGATTGTATCCAAAAAACATAAAACCACAGCTGCCCAACTCACTGCAGAATTAAACCTCAACTCTCCTGTTTCCACCAAAACTGTTCGTTGGGAGCTCCACAGGGTCAATGTGAAAATATTGGGCTGTGGACAATGTGAAACATGTATTGTTCTCTGATGAGTCCACCTTTACTGTCTTTCCCACATCCGGGAGAGTTACGGTGTGGAGAAGCCCTAAAGAAGTGTACCACCCAGACTGTTGCCCAGAGTGAAGCATGGGAGTGGATCAGTGATGGTTTGGGCTGCAATATCGTGGCATTCCCTAGGCTCAAAATCCCTCTGGCCACTGTACAGGACTTGTATCGGTCATTCCCAAGACGAATTGATGCTGTTTTGGCTGCAAAAGGAGGCCCTACACCATACTAATGAATTATTGTGGTCTAAAACCAGGCATTTCAGTTTCATTGTCCAACCCTTGTATATATACATTACATACAGGCCCAAAAAAATTTAGACACATTTCAACATGAAAGATATATTCGAGTTTTAAGAAAGGGCACAGTATGTATACGTTTGTACAACTGTGTATAGTGTGTATACATTTTTGTTCCCCTCTGTGTATGTGTATAAATTGTGGCTTTGTGCGTTTTGGGTGTCTGTGTTTTTGCGCAGGTAGTTTCATCACAGGCGTGTTACAGGCTTCCTTAATGTAACAGTTGCCAGTGTAATCACTAACTTTTACATCATACTGTAAGTGCATCACAGGTGTTCCTCATCGTATTTATATGCAGTGAATATGATGTGTTTGGTATAATATGGAATGGTTAGTTTGGCTCTTTCTAGTGTAGACATGTATTTCACAAACAATTACTTTATTATTATTACTATTAGCTTTAAACACATTACTGTGGTGAAAGAATCAGTCTCTTTTTGTGTTCAGTTGTACAGTTTGCAATAAAGAGGCCAAAGCACTCCATTTCTTACATGAACCCCAAAACTCACACAGGACTATATTATAGATTCATCTCTCCTGCTCGATTAGTCAATCTTTTCGGATTGTTGTCCTCTTGCATTATAATAATCGGTGTATGACTCATCTTAACAAATCTTAACAACTCTTAAGAAGCATTTAAAAGGAATCCAATGTGTAATGAATTCCATTCTGACTCATTCATTCATTCATTCATTCATTCACCTTCTATACCGCTTATCCTGTGTACAGGGTCATTTGAGGCCTGGAGGTTATCCCAGGGGACAGGGTAGACCCTAGAGAGTGATCCACTGTGGGGCATGCATGCACATGCACAATTTGGGAACAATTAACCTGAACTGCATGTCTTTGAAACGTTGGAAGTGACGGGCTTGTTTAGGCGACACAATGTGTGCGTGTGTGTTTACATTTAACACTTCACATACCTTGTGGTGGATTAGCAGTTGAAACACTCGCGATAACAGCTCAGACACCTGAACCTTTACAGAATTACAAAACAACACAGAGAAAAAAGGTATATTTAAATCATCTAATCAGATAATTCAGAAGGCTGAGATTTGTGACTAGCAGGCATGTGCTGTACCTTCCCCAAAGACAGTGTGTCGCTGACAGCAAGATTCACCAGCTCAGCCATTTCCTTTTTGAAGCGCGGCACATCCTGACATTCGTTGGCCCTGGCATGGTTTAGAATCAGCTCGGCTACACGGTCCCCCTTATAATCAATAAAAAAAAATAGTAGTATTATACAACACACGTTTCATTTCTGTTCAGTCCCTAATCTTTTGCATGAGTCCTCACTACCTGCTGGAGCACGACAGCAGTAAAGACAGCTCTCAGGTTACGCAGATCTCCCTCGCTTAGCTGGGCAACAATTCCAGCATCCAGCAGGACGAGCTGTAACGGAGGAGGAGAAGGTCTCATGCTGACCACCACAGTATCCCACAGATCCGTCAGAGTGGCTTTGTTCTGGTCCGAGACCCCCAGATCTGCTTGAACCAGAATATTCCCTGGATGGAGGTCTCCATGGACAAAGTTGTCCACAAACACCTGCACAAAAACACAGCCAGGTGTCAACACAAAAAAGGGAAGATTTTGAACTAATAAGTTACTTAAGAAGATTTATTTATTATAAAATTTGATTTGGCTTTGATGGAAAAACTGCACTATATTTAATAAGTGATGACTGTACGATGTGCATAAGCATGCTTTATCCTCAAACCATTTTCAGAAGCGTGTACACCCCCATACGGGCAATTCTCTGCTTCACAGCCACAGAAACCTCGGATCTTAGGTAGTTCGAAATGGGTTCACTCTCCTAAAACAAAGCAAATTAGTACACAGCACACGACACAGTTTAGTCAAAGAAGACAAACAGATATGTAACACAAGGCATTCCCAGACCTCGTACGTTTCAACCAGGACAGTGCTTGTGACAAATGGTCTTAGAGGTGTTGGAAACTTGACATATTCCAAGTCCTTGAAGTTGTTCTTGAACTTCTCCATGTTCCTTGCTTCACAACGGAGGTCTATCTGCAACCAAAGTCTTGTTTACTAGCAAAGAATAAAACCCAATGCAAAAAAGGGGTTGAAAATGTTAGTGAAAGTTAGTACTACCTGTTTTGTCATGAGTTTTTCAAATTCATCCACTACTTCGGGTAGGCTGAGCCACTTGAGGCCTGGTAAGCAGCTGATGATCACACTTCCTGCCTTCATCAGAATCAGGTCTATCTGAACCTGTCTCCTGATACCAGGATGAAGCACCTTTGACAGAATACTGTTGTGTCACTGCAACACTTTCATATTCTTATTACATTTAGTCATGTAGTAATTGCACATTAGAGAGAGAGTTAGACAGGTGGACTTACTGCTCCAGGTTTTGCTAAATATTTTACCAATATACGTTAAGTATTATTAAGTGTCCATTTACACATTTAAAAAAAGCATAGTTAGTTTAAGCTTACCTTAATTGCCACAGGTATTAAACCCTTATCCTCTGCATGTGGAAGCTCGGCAGAACCTCCGTCCGCATTATCTGACATCTCCTCCTCTCCTTTCTCTGATCCCCATAAATAACTCAAAGTTTTCCTGAAGCCAGGAACCTCCCAGGCTTCCAGCAGGTCCTCCTTTTCAAGGCCCTCCACCAGCTGCTGGAAGGCCGGGTCTTGCACGTTTGCCACGCGAGCCTTGGCACGATACACCTGTGCCACGCATCCTGATCCCACAGGATCCTTACTGTCAAAGATAAAGAGCTGCCTCCATCCTTCCCCAAAGGCCCGTCTTAGACATTGCTTAGTGTGAGTCCATAAATGAGGCTGCACCTTGACATGGAGCCGGGAAAAACGATCACAGAACTCCTGCGAGAAAATGTCCCGTCGTGTGCTAGCCCACTGGCCGAGCTTGATAAACGTTGGACCGGACGTCTCCGTGACCCAGAACAGGGCGTCTAGCCAGCATGCGGTCCAGTGCTGGGAGAGCAGACTCAGTGGGTATAGCAGCAAAATCGGGCTGAATTTCAGCATGAGGACCAAGGCACGGATTCCCAGCCGCAGCACAAACACCAGTCTGTGAACCTGCACCTTCGCGAGAGATTTTTTCTCGGCAGTTCTCTGTAGAGGAAGAGCTGCCTCCTGTGCCGAGGCATACGTGATGCCACCTGCCCCCCAACACATCAACACCACTTTGGGTGTCTGAGAGAGAATGTGATGGCTCTTCTTGATGAATAAAGTTCTGTACGGCACGAATCGAACAGACACAGGGATTCTGTGAACGCTACATCTGAGGCTTTGGAAGATAACCTTTGTGCAAAACGCAGACATTTTGATATTGCATGCATCAAGTAAAAAATAGATAATGGTAGGTGTATTTTATACTTGGACTGCACGGTTAAATTATTGTACATACAAATATGTAACTTATACTGGATCAATAATGGATGAAAGTAGGTTACTAGACTGTCTTAATGTTAAAACTTGCAAACAGATCAATGCCTAAACAGATGAACAATGTACAAACATCTAGCATCAGTAGAACTGCTTTAAGGTACATCATGAGCATGACATAACCTATTCACCAGCATCACATAAATCTAACATTCTGTAACAAGCGACCACTAAAACGAAATCAATAAACGTACATATGAAATAGCCTTCTACGTATTATACATCAACTATAAATACAGCACCCGTGCAGCGACTTCAACCGGATACTGCACTTTGTGTTTATGTATCCATTCATCCTTGATGAGAAATCTGGCCGCTCTATCCTGTGTCACCTTCAAATCCGTCCGACCGGGTTTACACGACCACGGTGTCGAGTTCCGCCTTAGTTCGTTCCTGCGTTGGCGTTTTGGAAAAGTTGCAAAATTCTGTCTTAGACAGCAGTGATGATATTGGAGTTGTGATGCCATTTTTTAAAGACTGTTCAATACTAAGTGCTGTAGAGAGACATACAGAAACACAACTAAATAAATACGTTAAAAAGAAATAAAAAAAAATAAATAAATAAATAATAATAATAATAATAATAATAATAATAATAATAATAATACCTTTTTATGCACCAGAATATGTCACCATTATTAAAACTACAGTTTGTTTTCTTTTTCTTCAGACTAGTACATTCCCATCACTTCAAATTAGTAATAGAATAATAATTACATTGTAATAAAGTGAATGTTTCTTACCTTAAATTAAAAACGTGTTGGAGATCATCACGGCAATGCTAGAATGAAGTTAAGGCTAAACATAATAGTTTCCCTCTTTGACGTCGTCATGGAAACATTAATAGCATCGAGCGTATTGTGTTTAACATCACAGTTCAATTAATCACCAAATTTGCAAAGAACAGCTCTATGTTTCCGATTCGCAGTCACACCTTTTAGTGCCAATGTTTGATTTAATTTCAATTCAGTTTTATTTATTTATCAGTCTATTTAACAGTGCTCATTGTCGCAAAGCAGCTTTATAGAATTAAAAAGAAAATTTGAAAACTAAGTATGAAATGTGTGAGAAAATATGTATAAACCAAAATGATCAGATTGTCCTTGATGAGCATGAGGACAAGAGTGGCAAGGAAAAACTCCCTGAGGTGGCAATAGGAAGAAACCATTGAGAGGAACCAAACTCAACGGGGACCCCCAAAATCCCAACTTATCATAAAGTTGCAACCTATCAGCATCATTTTTTCTGTCCTTTGGATCACCTGATAAAATAAAAAAATTGTGTCTTTGTGCTTGGAGGATGGAAAGACCCAAGGCAGACGTCCCTGGAGTGCAAACTCGTACGCACTTTGGAAATAAGGAGAAAGCACAGCCCCTTAGGGCATCATGTAACTTTTTCTTCAAAATCATTTTGATATTAAATTCAAATTTAAATTCAAATTCGTCACATACACAACCATACGCATTATGATATGCAGTGAAATGCTTACACAACTGTTTTGTTGCGTTGTCCTTTATGGTCATTTTGGTTCATTGGTTTCTTCCGGCATAAAAAATACTTTGCTTATTTAGTTTGTTTAGTCATAAAAATCAGTTAATGAAGATATTTCGCTTGTAGCTATTTTCTCTCCTAAATCACCTATAACCATTTTAATGTTAACAGTTTTAGCTGTTTCGGATCATAAGCAACAATTTGCAGACAAACAGTGCTATTTCTTTTTGCACTAACTTGGAATGTATTTTGAATGTGTGTTGTTTTAAAGCCAGTGTTACTTTGGTTTAGCATCTGATTACTGTCAGTCACATTTTTCCGCTTGAAGGTATTTTGTCTCAGACTGCCTTAAGCACGGATGTACATTGCTTGTAAGTTATAATCAAGTTTAATAAAAGTAATTTGCTTATAACCAATTGTTTCGGTTTGAGAACCCCTGTACTAGAGTAAACTATGGTAAATTATAGTACATACTATAGCATTACTATAGTACTTTAGATATTGCCAACGGCACCATAGAACTTTATGGAGTACTAGGGGAGGCACTATGGCACTTCAGTATGTACCATGTAGAACCGGAAATGGAGTCATGACCTGCTTGACCTGAAAAACATCTTTGTGCTGCTCAAATATCTATTGAGAAAAACCCTCACATCCTTTTTCTCATAGGTATCTATTTGCTTCTTTCATATATATGGATTATTCATTGTCTTTGTGCATTCATTGTGCCAAAGGTCATCTGGGCCCACAGTGGACTAATCATTCTCCCTGGAGATCAAATAGTGGTGCAACAAGTGTCCAAAGATTTGTTTCTTAACAGCTTGCTACTCAAAAAGACTTTTGGCTCAGAGATATAGACAGACTAACACTGCATGCTTTAAAAAGTTCCTTCAAAGTTCCTTCAAATGGATGAACTCCTGTCAATGCTGGCTTATACTGGATCATAATATTGCTTCTATTGCTAATATTGATTTTCCACAAAGATATATATGAAAAGTAGTGACTAGTTTACCATAAGCAGCCATTGTCCCATGGATTTTTAAGAGCTTATCTATGACAACAAGGGTATGGAAATTTTAGATCTAGCAGAAAACAAACAACAAAATTTTTCATGGGTGATTCACTGTTTCACAGCCACTCATGAGCTCATGACTTTTTGCAAAGTGGAGACTGCAAAGTGCCACTCATGCAGGGTTATTCTAATGATAAACCAATAAACGATCTTAATAACCAAAATAATCAGTCATAAAGCCAAGATCTGTGGTAAAGTTTTGAAAATTATACAACTAAATGGTAATATAGGCAGCACAGTAGCTTAGTGGTCGGCTTGCACCTCCAGGTTCCAGGTTCGATTCCCGCCTTGAGTCTATGTGCATGGAGTCCTCCGGGTACTCCAGTTGCCCCCCACAGTCTAAAGACATGCAGATTAGGCTAATTAGCATTTCCAAATTACTCGTAGTGTATGAATGAGTTTCATACAACCATCATGATCATTAAAAACACCTGAGATTATCAAATCATAAATCACTGCACTGCAGGGCAGCTACAACAGCAGACATCAATCCAAGTTCCTCCTCATCTATCTGAGGCTACAGTAGTCACAATTTACACAGCTTAACAAAATGGGATAATTGCATATCGGGGAAAAAGTGTAATCTGGGAAATCTTTTTTCAAGCTTATACTGTATGGTCCATGGTTTTGAGCCTGTGCTCAAAGAAGCCTCAGATCCATGTTGCTTGTAGATAAGCAGCAACAGTATGCTATTGTGGTCTGATTTCCCGCAAACTACTCAGGCAATGGGCTTAAAGCTGTCCTTTGTACTGATTAGCAAGAAACCTGCTTACCAATGGCAAAATCAACATACTGGAAGATTTTCACTTCCAGTCTCCATCAATGATGATCACCTCTTACAATAAAGGATCTGTTTTTGAGTGCATTTCCTGTCATTAATGACTAACAGTACCACTTATGTATAGTATTTCACTTTTTTTTTTTTCACAGCTCAGATTTCTGACATTCTGACATTTTCCTCTGGATCTCATGAATCTCTTCAATGAACAACAATCTGCAATGGAATGCTTTTTAAGTATTAAGTGCTGAAAGTGTGTCAGAAGGTAATGCAAGCCACCTTCAAAAACAACCCACAATGCTGCACCGCATTTCAATGTGCGTTTTGTGTGCACAGCACTGGAAGAACATTTACACGTGACCGCTTTCCATTCGACATGAAAATGTTAACACAATCTGCAACACAATTTTCACTTGTAATGTTTAGTTGGGTGAGAAATAAGTATATTTTGTCGTGCAGCAAAGCACTCTTATAATGCACAAATACATAAAATGAATAAAAATAATAACCAATAACTCTCTCTCTCTCTCTCTCTCTCTCTCTCTCTCTGTTAAAAGACTGCTACAGCTGACCCCATATAGTTAACCAGTTGTCTGGTCAGCTCAGCATTTCCAACTGTCTATCATGCTGACAGTTGGAATGACAAAACTGCCATATTAGTCTTTGTCTTCATGCAAAATAAACACAACAGCCCAGATGACCAAAATGACTTTCATACCTCAAAATCTACCTTTATATGCGTAATTCTTCAGAGCTTTGATTTATTTCCTGTATTTCTGCATGCAAGTAGAGGGTGCTACTGAGCATGGACAACAAAAAAGTGCAACTGTGCAGTCACCTCAGACAGACAGGATGTGAACATTTCCTTAAAAATCCTCCTTCCTGTGGTTCTAATAGTAATTATCCGGGGCAGCTACCACTTCCCAGTCATATCGCTTTCTATTTTGGTATGAGCTACGATTAGGGCTGCAACAAATAGTTGTTTTTGCAATAAAACAGATTTTTTGTTTTCTTTTTTTGATTACAAATCAGGAACTACAGAACTTGCCAAATAAAAGAAACCCACTAGATTGGCTTGGATCATACTGTATATACAGCTCTGGAGAAGAAAAAAAATAAGGGACCACTGCAAAATAATCAGTTTCTTTGATTTTACTTCTTACAAGTGCATGTATTGGTGATGAACAGATTTGTTTCATTTTTTTGTTAACTGCTGACAATATTTCTCCTAATATAACTCAAATTTAAAATATAACTATTGTTATTGTTATTTGCAATGTTTATTTAAAGGAAACGACATTATTACAACACATCAAAATGACCCAAGATCATGCAGTATTTGCAGAGCTTTAATAACTCAAAGAAAACAAAATGCAAATAATTTGTAAACAAATTGTGTTAATGCTTTGCCTACATAACTTTAAGAAATCAGTATTTGGTGGAATAACTCTCATTTGCAGTTACAGCTTTCATGCGTTTTGGCATTCTCTCCACCAGTTTTCACATTGCTGTTGGGTAACTTTATACCACTCTTTTTGCAAAAAAGCAAACCGTTCAGCTTTGCTTGATGGTTTGAGACCATCCATCTTCCTCTTGATGACATTTCAGAAGTTTTGTGGACTAAATTGCAGTGGTCTATATAAAACAAAAAACCTTGATAAACTTTATTTGCAAAGATGTTAAGTGCATCCATTCATTCTTCAAAATGTTTGCACCATTGGAATGCTTTACTGCAGCTAAGAGTTTCATTACTGTACTGTGCATCTGTAAACAGACTTTGAACAGACAAAATTGTCATTTAACATGAGGAACTAAAGCTTTTGAAACAGGCAATGGTTCAATATGGAACAAAAATCTGTAGTTGAAATATGTGTGTGAGAAATGCGATCCTTCACTTGCTCCACTGAGCTGCTCCTTCTCCTCACATGTGCAAAGGTGGTGCTACTGGATTGCTTCATCTACTGTACATGTGAATAGGACACTGAGACAGCTCTGTCTCATTCTACATTGTGGTGAAAGACACCGATTGCCAATGTTTTACATGAATTTTTATATGAACGCTATATGCCGAATTCAGAACCTAAAGGATTCTTCACTTGTGCAACTGAAGACAGCCTTAATGTAAACACCGTACAATGTAAATCATTAGCATCAAAATCCACAATCTTCGTTCTTTGCAAAAATCCATTCCAAAATTCAGCCGAGACTCATACATGGACGGTACCACCATCACTGATAACCCATCACTCCTGTTTAATACCTCTGTAAATACTTCCTCTTCGTTCATTTGTACAGTCTGCACATGGACTGTATACTAATATGTGTCTATTCATATATGTAGATGTGTGTATAGGTATACTCTGCATTCCCATCCAGCGGATAAATTACTCATATTTATTCATATGTATATTCGTACTATTGCACATAATGTAAATTCACCTATATATAGTTTCTGTATATCTTTATTCCACATATTTATAATTAGACATATCTGTAGATTTACAATTATTCTGTACATTAATTTATCCATCTATGCTCACTTTAGACTGTATATTCATGTACATATATATATATATATATATATATATATATATATATATATATATATATATATATATATATATATATATATTGTAACTATGTGCAATGACAATAAAGTTGAATCTAATCTAATCTAATATGATGCTTCTGCAGTCCCACTAAGCTAAATCAAGTTGGTATGTTTTAAGGTTTGGTGTATTTAATACAAATTGAACTCTTTTCTTTCTCCAGAACCAACCATATACGGCAAGTTCCATGGGTATACTTATGCCATACTTATATGCTCCTAAATTTTGATTTAAGACAGACTAAAAATGTAAGGTTGGAATCGGCAGGTGAATAAATTATAACATACAATTTCCCCATCAAACACAGTTCCAAGTCGAATTGCTTGAGGAAGTTAACAATTTTCAGTTATTGAATGATCTGTGGAAAAATAATAAGAAAAGTACTCACGAGAAGAACAGTCATAAGAAAAATGATGGCAACCTGACCAAACATAACATTTTCTAAAAAGAATAAATAAATAAATAAATAAATAACAGGATCATATTAAACAAGATAGACTGAGAAAGGCTTTAGTAGTTGTAGTAGTAGTGCTTTTTTATTGAAAGAAATTGATACAACATTAATCTTTTAGACTACACCTCAGGATGATTTAATTTAGGAGTGTTTTTATACACTGCTTGGCAAGAAGGAAAAAAAGGAAAGAAAAAAAAAAAGAA
Organism: Clarias macrocephalus; assembly: GCA_011419295.1. Lineage (NCBI taxonomy): Eukaryota > Metazoa > Chordata > Actinopteri > Siluriformes > Clariidae > Clarias > Clarias macrocephalus. The sequence continues at coordinate 142,834 of JAAGKR010000859.1, read as the reverse complement.
AAAAAAAGTTGGACAAAATCGAATATTATGTCCAACCGCCTTTAGCTTTGATTATGGTGCAAAATGCGGCAATTCATTTTTAGTGCGATTTATGAAAATGATTTGAAAATCATTTTTCATGCTCCCACAAACACTCCTTCACAATTTGCAGCTGACGAATCTTGGCATTGTTGTCCTGAAATATGCCTCTACCATTAGAGAAGAAAAGCAATTTTTTTTGAGCCAGACCTGATCAACTGAAGCAACACCAGATCATAAAACTATCAAATAATATTCCAGGGGGCAATATACAGTATATGATGGGTGCATTGCTTATTGCGCTTCTCTTCTGATCCTGATATGGCCATCAGCACTATGCTTCTAGGTTTTGTAAATTGCGTTGGACAGATCTGAACTCAATGTTTTCATTGTTTGATACAGACCACAAATCTGACTGTGACTTTTAAGGAGGGGGATATCAGGCAGCGTAGTACTGTCTTTGGAGACAAAACAATCAAAGTCAGGGATGTGGTTAGCACTGATGCCGCACAACCCCAGTGGTTGGGGTGAGGGGTTGGGGGGATGTTGGGCGTGGGGGGAGGGGGGGGGGCCGGGGCGGGGTTGTGGGATATGAATCTCAACTTTGGTCTGTGTGTTTAGAATTTGTATATTCTTTCTGTCCTTCTGCAGTTTCCCTCACTTGCCATGTGTTGGTTGATTAGCTGTTTCTAAATTGCCTGTAGGGTATAAGTGCATGGGGATTATGTGTGCCTGTGCCCTGCATATGGAATAGCATGTCCACTTCCATGCATCCTGAGTTCCCAGGAATAGGCTCCCCACGAATGTATGGAAAATGTAGGAACGAAAACAATCAGATCTGGTATGGTATCATTTAAATCATATAACGTTGTAATGTTACACGCCTAATGTGTATATATACTACTAATCAGTGTCTCATTCTTGTTTTTGTGTTTTCTCTGTGGCTGTTACTTAAGGGTTGAGTTTTGTTTTGGTTTTTTTGTGCCAAAAACAGGACACTTCATCACCCGGACAACTAGACCTCCAATCACTCGTCCAGCTGCAGATTAGTTCAGCAGTAGGGGGTGGAGGGATGATGGGAAAGGGGAGGAGGGAGAGAGAGAGAGAGAGAGAGAGAGAGTGGGAGGGGGGGGGGGGGGGGTCTTGTTGAGAGAGTAGGGAGGGGTGGGAAAAGTGCAGAGAAAGAGCATGAGAGAGAAAGAGAGAGAGCGAGAAAGAGAGACCAAGGCAAGAGTGCAGAGAGAAGCAGGAGAGAGAGAAGAGAGAGAGAGAGAGAGAGAGAGATAAGGTTGCCTGTGCTGAAGTTGGTGGAGGTTTTGTAGACACTCTGCTTCTAGTTTACTTCTTATTAAATGCTTAGGGGAAGAAGGCTTGGGGCTCTCCAGAGAACAGAGGAAGATCAAGGAAAGAGTGATTGGAGGAGAAACAAAGAAGAAGGACTTGCTGTTCCAAAAGAGATCATTGAGTGGATGTTGCCATACTCAGTAGTGTCAGGTTTCACAAAATGAAAGACCACTACAAGAGCACTTCTGCAGGGCTCAACCACCCAAGCCAGGTACATCAGTGTGTGTGTGTGTGTGTGTGTGTGTGTGTGTGTGTGTGTGTGTGTGTGTGTGTGTGTGTGTGTGTGCTGATAGAAGGCATGCACTGCTATCTAGTGACTGTAGATCAGCTGGGATTCTCAAAGTAAAACTGCATGGATAATAAGAAGATAGAATGTAAGCTTTACTCTCATGATTAGTCACTTCTCAAACTTCTTCTCCATTCAGACTGCGAGTGTGAGTGCAGACAGGCTTCGCCGAGAGGTGTTTTGCCCCAGCAAGGGAGCGGTGTTTGTCTTAAATAGGTGCATTCCAGTGCAGGCAGGGAGAGACAGCACAGATAGAGAAGTGGGTAATTGGATAAGTGAGGCGAGTCATTTTAAGCAGCAGAACAATGGTCTCTCTTTACCGCTCCAGTGAAAGACACAGCGTGAAAGGAGAAATGGTAAACAGAGCAGCTGGAGCAAAGTTAACTTCCATCAAGCTTGACCGTTCAAGATCATCAATTAGTCAGTTTGAAAATCAGAGAAAAAAAAAAGGTGATGTTTACATTTGGGACTAAAGATTTGTTCATGATTTGCTTGTGCACAATATGCATTCAGTATGCATTCCCAAGAAGAAGATACCTTTCTAGTTTAAAAAAAAAAAACGAAGGAATTTTATTATTATTATGTAATATTTTATTTATTCATAACATACTAACACAATGTGTTGCATGCCATATTGCCCATCTGGATTGTTTACTATTCAAGGCATGAAGTTGCGCCTGGTTTCCAGTTGTTGTGCTGCACAGCCTCCAAAACACACGCTTCTTCAAAAATGACTTAGAAGAGGAATAAATCCTGATTGGATTTCTGGGCTTTTCCGGATGACTCTCAGTTTTGTCACGCAGACTCTGACTCATATACATACCGTGGTTTGGATTCATATGTCCGGTTTCTCGGCTCTTCTTCAGCAAAAACATCTCTTCAGCATGTCATAGGCTTCTTACTACCAAGCATGCTATTCCTGTCCAGTGACAAGGTTTATTGCTCTTCAGGTCTCCATGAGGTGCAGGGCTTGCAGGCTAAAAGAGGAGGATTTGAGTTGTGTATGGCAGGGAAACAGGGTGTGTATAGAGACAGGAGCCTGGTTGCCTTTGAGTCTGTTATGTGATTACAGGTTTTTGTAGTTTGATAATAAGGTTTGATAAATCCTTGGAGAGTCACTGTGGTAGAAGAGGTAAAGCAGCATCCATCATATATACCTGATATGGTTTATGGGATGTTTATCTGATCTGAGCATAATTACAATTAATTACAATTAATTGTAGAAGAAGGAACTGTCATGGTCAGTGCATTCTTATTTAAAGCCTTAAGTCTATACAGTACTTGCTTAGTAAGAAGCTTCTAAAAAATAACTGCTTTCTTCATTTACACTTCATGCATTTGAAAAGTTTTTTTAAATTTCATCATATTTCTCACATGATTCATTTATTTTCACATGATTCACAAATACTTTCACTTTCCCCCAAATGAATTTGTTTGCACATCTCTATCTTTCACATTATTCATTTAAATCAATTCATAAGAATGATTCATTCTTACATACTATTGTTTTCACTGTATGATTCATTTAAAAATACATGCATTTTTTCTGTTACATGAGTTTTTTATTTACATGATTTTTTAAAACATGGATTCACAAATATGTAAGAAACATATAATCACTCCATAAGTGATGCGATAGCTGTGACTTTCTTTATCCCTCTAGATGAACAAAAATGTATGAAGTGACCTCTGGCCTTAATTGTGCTGCTTAAATACATGTACATTGTCAGATGCTCAATCACTGGACTGCAATTCACAGGAACAGTCCTGCTACAGTAATTGCCTGGGGAGTCTTTTTTATTAAAGCGATTTCAGACCCCGAGTCTCCATGAGTTTGGTGGCTCGGCCGTCTCCGTGGCAGCCCTTACAGAATGCGGTGTGCTGGTGAGGGAATTCTGGCTGCTCAGAATTCCACAAGCTCTCTGCCTTTTGTGCTGCAGTGGTTGGGAATGGAGCACAGATGCTGTGGTCACTGCCCGCCCCCTTCCTTCACACACACACACACTCATACATACACACATACACTTCTTCCATTCCCTTCCTCCTTCAGGCTCTCTCTCCCTCCCACCCCCTGCTGCCACTGGAGCCGTGCTTGCAAGCTGCTCCTCTGACATGGGCCCTGTCAAGGTTCAATGCACTTTGTAGAGCTGTTTTTTTTTTTTTTTTTTAACCCAGGATGAGAAAGAAGGGGGAGAGGAAGTGGCAGTAGATGAAGTCTGTTTTCTATAGTGAGAAATACTGCATGTAAATCTCCACTCCAAAGATGGTGTGATTTGGCACAATCTCACAGTTTAAAACAGTTCAATACGCTTTTTAGTCATTAGATAGGTATATACTCTTACTTTATTGATGCTCAACTGAAAATTCATGAATGTAAATATAGGCAACATGATTTTTGTGTGGGTGACAAGCAATGCGAAAAAAGGAAATGTGTTTTAAGCAGGCCAGTGGTGACAGAATTGTGACAAACTTTTATACATCTTAAACTCAGGCATATACAGTCAAGCCGGGACTTTTGACGTATAATACCGTTATGAGAGTAAATACTACCTATATTTCTCTATAGAATCCCCTGTTACACTAATGCACTTATCCCAGTGTTTCACTAGTGCTTGGATACCATCATGCTAGAAAATTTTCTCATTACTATGCCGGAGCCATGATAGGACGAACTGTATAATGTCTGAAACATTAGCCTCCCTGGAACTCCTTAAATAGACACATTGTAAAAATGGCGTTTTTTTGTTTTTGTTTTTTGGCTTTTATAATTCCTCATTCTGACAAACTTATTGTAACTGATAACTTTTATTCTGAGAACAATATTCGAATGTTTTCAAAGTTCGACCTACAGGGTTCAAATCGGGGGTCCTTGAACTATCCCATGGTCAAAGACTTCACTTCCATAACCCTATTATGGGAGGACTAAAGTGAAGAAAAAGCTCTGCCTCTCTAGCATACTGGTCGTGACATAGACAAAAACATCTTTATCCATTATCTTGATGTTTTAGAGCCTAATTGTTCCACCACAGTCTTGGCTTTTGGCTTGCTGTTCAAGACATGTCTCTTATATTTGCAGGACAGCTACAGTGCCTCCTTGTATAAACTCATCTATAAAGTGTGTTTGCAGTGTTTGTGTGGTCTTAATGCGACACAAGATGGATTATCTCAATGTTGTGACAATTATTGAGAATGAATCGCATACTGTTTGCCAGAGCTATGCAATTGCAGTAGGTTGGTGGATTTCTATATCTCTTGCAAAATGTTAAAGATTACCATGAGTTATGGAGTGGCTATACCAATGCTTAAAGAGAAACTTTTTTTAAAAGGCTTTATGAAGACTATTTAGTTTACTTCTTTTATTTCTCATAATGGATAAAAAAAAAGAGTTAGATCTTACCATCTTAGACATCTGCTAAGATGTATGCACCTTCTCATCCCTCTGTCTGCCAGGGTTTCATTCACTCTGAAAATGTTGATTTTGAGAATGGGGGTGGGGGTGCGTGGTGGCTTACAGCTACCAAAACTGTCCGTTGCTTGGTGGATCCTTGACTCCGGAAGAGCACTTTCCCAAGCTCTCGCCACGCTGCACTCCTCTGGGAATACTACAGGGAATTGTAGGAATCTGTCTATGCTTTGAGTGCAGGGCTGGGAGCAGGAATGCCGGTGGGAATGGTCAGGCGGAACCGCAGAAGCGTGAGGGAAAACAGGAAGGGTAACTGGAGACCTGGCACAGAGTCAGCACATAGAGAAATGCAGCAAGAAGACAGTGAAAAAGGAGGGGAAAAATCATAATATACCACAGTCATATTGTGCTCAAGGGCGAAATCCTAGTTATGTGCTCGGCCAGGATGTGACTCATTCCAGTGCTAATGTAAACCCAGTAAACTCATCACAGTACCACATGGGAAATGTCTCAAATTTGGTCTTAGATCAGATTTTACTTCAGTAAATTGGATTTAAGTTTGAATACAAGTATACACTGATCAGCCATAACATTGAAACCATTCACATTAAAACCACCTTGGTTTTTTGTTCTCCTTGTGCCACCTGGGAGCTCAGACCCCTGGGGTGTTCTGTGGCGTTTAGCAATAGGACGTTGGCAGTAGATCCTTAAGGTGCTGTGGGCTGTGGGGTGGGGCCTCTGCTGATTGTACTCATTTGTTTGGCGCATCCCATGGGTGTTTAAATGGATTGGTTTCTTTGTCCGCTTTGTCTTTGGCCTTGGTCTCTTTGCCTGCGGAACCCTATATGTGGTGGAACACTGGGCGTTCATTGGTGATTTTGTGCTACATTGGCTTTTCTGTGGGATCGGACTGACCCCTGAGGGCATGGGTAAGCCTTGGGTGCCCCAAGGTTATAATCGATACTCAGCAATCAGTGTCTATGCAAATAGACTAGTGTTGCCTATATTTGCTTTCCCAAGTGTCAATACGCTATACTGTATATTATCTCATGTCTTATTACTTTATGGATATATCAAGAGCATCACCTCCTAACATGCAAAAACTTGTTATACTACAGTCAGTGTCAGTCAGCCAGTAATTCTGCAACTAAGCACAACTTCTCAGCGCCCCTCTACTTGCCCATCAATGCAAACAGACCACCACTTGGAAGACACTATTTAAGTGTTAGATCATTCTAAGCAGGGTGGCAATTTTGGTGCAGGTCCAAGATTTGCAATTTGCATGATCTCTTCATGCATGTCCCATGTGGGTTTCTTTCTGTTTCCTAACACCTCTTAAAAAACATGCAGGTAGGCAGATAGGCTATGTTAAATTGCTTATACTGCACATGTAAGTGTCTCTGAGGGTGTATAGTAATTGTGCAATGGACTGGTATCACAATAGAGGTGAATTCTCCTGCATTTGTGTCCATTGTTCCTGGAATAAACTTTCAATATCCCCAAACCCTAAACAGTACCCTAACAAAAGTGGTAATGGCATGGAATGTTAGTGACATCACAACAATGTTAATATGAGTGAAGTAGCATTGTAGGGTCATCTCAGTGTAATGTGATAGGGTTGAGAACAGTCTACCAGTTAAAGATATTAAATGGACAATAAATCTGCGGTCAAAAACTGACAATAGCAAAGAGTTAGAGAACAAATGAAATAAGAAACATGACACAAGTGCCGAACTGTACTCCTCCAAAGTAGATGTACCTGATAATGTAGTCAGTAAGTCTACACAGTGTACACTTCTACAGGCAGTTAAAGAATATCTGCTTACTGGTCCCTTCCCTGATGGAAACGGTTAGTACAACTGTAATATGTGGACTGTATTCCGCATGTTCTTACATGTACAAAAATGGTCTTCAAGCTGACTACTTACTCACTGTGCATGTATCAGTTAACTATACTGTAGACATTGCTGTGATTTCTAGGTTATTTTCTCTGGGGGAACATGCATTTGAGTGAGCATTTAAGTGCATTGCATAAAAAAATATGTTTCCCTTAGGCCAAGTTGGAACGTAAACTGAGCCCTAAGCTGTCCATGGACTTGCTGTCGGCTTGGCCAGGTTTTTTATTTTTCCAAACTCTTTATAAAAATTTAAGCAAGATTAGTACTTTATTTTTGTTTTTGTACTGTTTAAGAGCGAAAATAATAAAGGAATGCAAAATTTCGGCCACCCTAAGTGGTTTGAGCTGATAATAACCAAGGTCCCAGACCTTAATTAGCTCATTAGTGCTGTGGTGTGATCACAGTTATTGTTAGGAAATGCCAATAAATTCGCATTTCAACACTTATTAAAGAATCAGACTCCTCAAACCTTGTCCCAACAATGGGCTCCTCTGCGCAGCTGCTTAGCACTCTAAAATTAAAATAATTGCTGCTCAAAAAGCAGAACAAGGATTTAATAACATACCAAAAGAGTTTTCAGATTCAGCCATTGTCACTGTTCATAATCTAAATAAGACATATCAATTAAAGACGCAAGTCAAGGGATTGAATACTGAGAGAACTTTCAGAATGGACTGCTTATAGGATTGCTTGACAGGAAAATGAAAACCGTGGTTTGACTGCAAAAAACCTTCTGGAAGATCATTAAACAGACTCTGGACTGGTGGTGCAGTGTACTGTACTACTGTGGGGAAAATCAGACGTTTTCAAATGAACACCTATGCATTTTTGGAAACAGGTCATGTGGACCTATAAAATATAACTTTATAGCCACAATGAAGTATGTTTGGAGGAGAAAAGGACACCGCTGGAGCTGTAAAGCATAAGGGTGTAGGTTTTTTACCTGAAGGCCCGGGTTCATTTCCCACCCAATGCTCAAACCCCAGACTCTCCGGTTCCAAGCCTGGATAAAATGGGAGGTTGCGCCAGGAAGGGCATCTGGCGTAAAACCTGTGCGGGTTGCGTTGTGAGTGGGGCAGGTCGTCTGCTGTGGCGACCCCTTGATGGGAGAAGCCGAAAGACTTACTGTAATTAGCTTTCATTTTTATACTTCTCAATAGTCTATAGAGTGTTTGTGAGCTTGATTGAGGTGAGTAAGGTTTGTGTTGAATTTCAGCCAGGTTACACACAGATACAGAGACAAAATGATACACAAAGAAAGCAGCACTGAAGCACATTAGAGGAAACTGACAACACACTTTCTTTGAATAAGATTAAACAGATTGAAGTGTATTCAGGAGAATGCTCTGTTTGACTCTGTGGAAATATTTCATTATTTCAGCACATTCTCTGGCTCAGTAGTGCAGAAAGGGTTTTGGGTTGAAAATATGAAGACAAGAAATCTTTTCCTTTTTTAGATAATGTTTTTTTTATATTTTTTTTAACCAGTTTTCATCCTGGATACACAAAGCTTGTTTGGAGATTCAGTATTTTTGTACAAACTTGCTACAAACTTTTTGGGATCACGATAGGCAAATATAGTCGTGACAATTGAACAAAAACGACAGATCTGTCCTCGACAAGTCCATTGTTCTGCAGTGACAGACAGATGGACTGAGACTCGGACATTCTCTAAGGACTCCTTCCTCTTCTTTGACCTGTTGGTCTACTGGGAATTGCTGCAGAATGCCTTCTCCCTCCGGACAAGTGGGTGTGTAGTGAAGGCAGGATATAAGGCTCGCATCCTGTCTTTCTTATTCCTTTTCGTCTCCGTCTGTCTTTGTATGATGCCATGCTACTATTAAATGGCTCAAATGGTTAAAGCTCTACTGATCGGAAGGTCAGGGTTTTTTTGGTCCTCTGATAAGGTTTATACTGTTAATATGCTCAAGTATTAAAGGTGGGATATATTTTTGTAATGAAAAAGGTTTCCACATTGTTTCTATTCCAAGTGCAGACTGGACATGGAAGAGTCACGTGACTATACACATTATAGTAAGTTTTGTAAGGAGACAGTTAATGAACACACAAATGGGGGGGATGTATAAATTTTTTTTTAAGTACTAACAGAATTAAACAAAAAAAAATTATTATGTTGGTTAGAGGTTTTAAATGTCAGTTTCAATTCATTTGCTATTAAATGCCCAGTCCTAGGTGCATGCCCCAGCACCACCAAGCTTCCATTGTGGGGTCTTAACTCTGTCTGCTCCAGGAGCGCTGTATCATTGCTGACCCTGAGCTCTGACCCTAGATTCCTAACTGGCATATGTGAAAAAATAATTATTTTACTGTGCTGCAAGGCACATGTGACAAATAACATCATCATCATCATCATCATCATCATCATCATCATCATCATCATCACCATGTGGTTAGTTTGATTTGATCTAGATATCAATATCCACACTATTTTTCAAATGCTGTTTTTACATTAAAAAGCCAGATTTATTTATGGCTCTGTAAACAATTCAGCTGAGTGAAGCACTTACAATAGACCTATAGACTAATAAATAACAAACAGAGACCCATACATGTATTGTTTGCAGCATCCAGTCGTGTTCCTGTCTGATACGTATCCTTTCCAAACAACAGCAATGCATCGGACACACACAATTATAGGATATGAATGTTTACAATCAGTTACTATAATGAGTGTTTAACAAGACAGCTTTAAAAACTGCATTTGAAGCAGCACCAATTTATCATAGCTGCTAATCGTAAAACAGATTTTTTTTTTTTTTTGCCTCAGCTGTATCAAAAAACATAACAGGGAAATCCAATATCAGGCAGGGGTGTAAGAATTAAATAATGTCTATAATAATAGACAGTGTCTAATAATTGTGTCTATGAGTATGTAAAACAACAGTGATGGACTGTAAATATTCATTATATGATCACTGAATCACAAATTCTCATTCTCAAACACTGTTAACCTCTCTCTCTCTCTCTCTCTCTCTCTCTCTCTCTCTCTCTCAGTCTGTTGATTTGCTCGAAATTGAAGGAATGCGCCTTCACTGAGCTCAGAGGCACTGGGTGAAAGTTGGTCCCCCACCGAGTGCCTCCACCAGTGCAAAAGAATAGACACACACTCCACACTCTTTCATACCGTGTTTCGGCCTCGGCTTTGCTACTTGTTTAGTAGTGCGTGAAATTGATTGCAGAGAAAGTTCCCTCGTGAGCTGAGGAGCAAAAAAAAGGAAGACTAAATATACAAGTCAGCTCAGTCTTACTTGTAGGGTAGACTTCTCAAAAACAACAACAACAACAACAAAAAGGTTTTCCCTTTGTTTAAACCACAATGGTAGGTTGAGATGGAGTAACGAAACCCCAGATATTGCTGTAAAGTGGTTGCAAAGTACCTTAAAAGATACATATTTATTAATACCCTATTAACATATTGTTTTTTTCTGCTTTTTTTTTCTTCAAATAGATATAGTTAAGTTGTGTATTTTAGGTATGTAGAAACCAAACCATAGATTCATTCTTACTCTTTTACAGATGCTCTCTCACTCTCTCTCTCTGGTTCTGCTGTGGAGAGGTGCAGTGAGCATGATGTCATGCGCTTAGCTGGTCCTCCAGGGTTGGCCGCTGTGGAAGGGCTTTATGAGAAGCAGCTGTTAGCAGAAGGAGGAGGGAGGTGAGATAGATAGACAGAATAAAGAGAGAGAAATCTGGCTGCTGAACTTTCCTTCGAATACCGAGGAATATCACCGACAGCAGCAAACTTCAGCCTGATATTTGACTTCAGCATGCTGTTGCATCTCTGCCAACTGACCGCGGCATGCACTAATACTAGGCTTTATGCTAATATTCTTATTATTTTAGAATAATGACATGTTACACCTGCGCCAAAGACACAGAAAATCACTTATCTGATGTTATATGTGTGATTATGACTCCATTATTATGACTCCTGATCTGGGGGTGTGCGTCTAGATTCTTATTTTCTTTGGACATCCTGTGGTTGTAAAAGGAAATAGGTCAACTTTGACCTGGCCTCTTGCCCTGTGTGTGTGTGTGTGTGTGTGTGTGTGTGTGTGTGTGTGTGTGTGTGTGTGTGTGTGTGTGTGTGTGTGTGTGTTTGCAGAATACTCCTACTATCCAGGGTTTGGCTTCTATTGTCCACAGCAGAACGAGAGTTGGAAAGAAGGAGTTGTCTTGGTTTTCTTTGCATTTGGGATTTAAAATAAAACACAGATGGCTGCTCAGCCATGTCCATTCACACACACACACGCACACATATTCACACAAAATAACAAGGACTGTTAAATATATTGTTTACCTAATACAAACGCTGGATAATATTTTTTTCCCGTAAACATTCAGGAAACACCTTCGCCAACACATATTTGTATAATCATTGACTTTTTTTGGAAAGTCTCACAAACACTTCCAATGAATCGCCTCGAGCGTTTCTCTATTTCTCTTGTCTTTCTCAAATGCTGTGTGTACCCAACCCCTGATGACAGTGCCTTGATACTGATCTGTTGTTTGAAGTGAATGCTTAGTTATGTAACTGATGGAGGTCGATGGCCCGACTCTGACCCTAACTAATATCTACAAACTCTCTACAGAGTCCACTAACTGATGCCTATCACTTTTAAAGAGCATGCTAGTGCTCTTATACTGTCAAGCTTGCTTTTGTGCCTTTTTAGTTTATAGGCTTCGGGGCAGGTCGAATGCTGATGTGTAATGGTGCATAATGATGAACAAAGAGTAGGCATTTCAGCGTAAAACAAAAGCAAAAACTGTACTTGCACTTTTACTTAATACTAGGCTCATCCTTGTAATGAGGGAAATGATTTAAAATAGAGGATTTCATCAGTAATCGTTCAGAAATCACTGCCTGATGCTCAGCAAAAAGAATGCACATATACAGTACATATAACTCTAAGAATGCCAGTTAGTATCAGAACTATCGTGTCTCCTTTTATGTGCTTAATAAAATCTGTAAAATAAATAAATGAATAAATAAAAAACCTTCACTGAGAAGAACCAGTGTGTTGAATTTTCCCAAATGCTTGCAAAACGGCATAGCTGAACAAGTTTATGCAAACCTGAGCAATGTGTCAGGAAGCGAGACAGGTAAGAGGTCAGTCAGGGTATATGAGATGTTTTATTACCCGAAGCAGATGGCTGTTTCATTCTCCACATCATTGAGGAAACGGCCATGTGTTACAGGGTCAGGTTTAACAATTGAGAATAGAGACAAAGAAAAGACTCAGTAAGTCACTGCAGTGTGTCTAAAGTAGCTGGAAGCATTCGAGGCTATAAAGCAGTGGAGCAGTAAACATGGCTACTGCCAGATTTACTGCTTTACAAGTTGTGGATTTGGCCCACTGTCATGAACCTCTGCGTGTTTTATTTGCATGCCAGCTCGAAACTGAGTTGGCACGGGAGTTCAGGAGTCTGCACCCATAACACTCAATGCAACAGATGGAGGCGTCACTTTCATCAGCGCTTGATGGTTAAGTAGGCGGAGCTGTACAGTTCTGTGAGGAGTGAGGAGTCAATCTGCAGGAATCCAAACTTTCACACTTCCTTAAAGTTTAAAGTTGTTTTAATGAAACACTTCATATTTTTTATATTTATCAGAATGTATATTATGCAAATACAGTGTACAATATGCACCGGTTGAGCATGTCTACTGAAAAAAAAAGAAACATTTCAAAATAGCCTGTAGGGTTTCCTAGCCATTGCCTCAGGCATGCATTTCTGCTCTCCATTTGTCTTGTGTGTGTGTGTATGTGTGTGCGCGCGTGTGTGTACATTTTTCCTTTATGTTTCAGTAAGAGGAGCAGCATAGAGGGAGGAGAAAAAAAGTTTATGTTCTTCTGAAAACGTGCAACCCCTTTACACAGCTGAAAATCATTTAGGCATGCAGGTCAGCCATGCAGTTTCAGAGAGAGAGCGAGAGAGAGAGGAGAGAGAGAGAGAGAGAGAAAGATTAATGGATACTGATTCAGTCATTTTCCATAACAGTCTAAAACTTTGGGTACTATATTACCAAGAGCCATCGTCCAAGTCTTAACTATTGTTAATGGATTTTAAATCAGAGGACAAACAGTAAAGCTGGCAGTTCCTTTGAAATAAGTGCCTTCGCCACACCAAAGGGAAGAACGCCACATGCAGAACGGCTTTAATATTGTTCTTGGCAGACCCTCAATATCAGTGCGTGCCAACACAGCCGCTGGGATTGCAGCAATGCCAAGAGCTTCTGAAGGACAGGTACTGGAGCCACACTAAGAACGTCCAAGCCCACATTCCGAACTGGATAAGTAACTGTAAAAGGATGTTCAATCTATTAACCTAATACACAGTCAACAACATATGGTACATGGTGTGTAACTAATATCATGTAAGTACTTGATGTCGCTAATAGATGGATGCGATTGATGATCTTCATGCAGGACGGTGTACTTAGTAGAGTGTTACAGAGTGGTGGCTTGTCACTAAGTGCTGTCTTCTACCCTGTCTTGTCTCTGTATGATGTCACACTTCCTCTTGGAAGGATGGGTAGCGGGTAGAAGCACTTAAAGAAACACACATATTCATGCCTCATGTCCACATGGACAGCCTATCCCAAATGTCTCTATTAAGTACAGTAGAATGCTCTGAATATCCCCAAAACAGAGCTTAATGCTTGGCATGTGCTGTATTGGATCGCTGAAAATGATTGTTTAGTGCATGACTGAAACCAGAAAGGCATCCATTTATGTGAGTGGGACTTACTTCTCTTGCTTTTTTTGAATTGGTTAAAAATAAGCCTATGAATATTTCAATATTTCACAGGTACAAATATTGTAGTAATCATAGTAGTAGCCTGCTTCAGTCACGATGTTTTCCAAACAAGCAAAAATAAAGTGCATTTAGGATTTTTATGCCACGTTTGGCTTCCTCTTTAGCGTTCACTGAACGTGATCATTTATGGTACTTACTACTGCTTCTTGCATTTAGCTTGTTGCATAGCTGTGTGTTCAGTGTTTTAGAAAAATGACAGAACCTCTCAAGAACTTCTCTTTGAGCCTGACTTTGGTTTTAAACCCTACACGAACCGATGTGTGTATCACAACTTGCATACAATACATGCCAAACTTCATGACTCAGGCCGTAATCTGTTCGGGTAAAAATGTGCCGTCTTTATTCACCATTGCTGACATGTGCAATGATTGTGTAAGTGTGTTAATATGAAGGGGAAAAGCTGTGTGATGCAAGAACAACAGCTTATGAAGGTGGAATGTGTTTGTGTTAGATACAGTCTGATTATTTGTATGTATCCCAGCACTTCAACTCTCTAAACACTCTGGTTTAATGCAAGTATTTTGGACAGGCTTGTCTGAAATGCATCAAGATCAGGAATAAATCATATGGTCCCTAATGACCTGTTTATCTGTATTTATTTGAACAGCTACGATAACTGACAAGAACATTTTGAGCTTCGAAACGCAACTTAGTAGCTTAATTCCAAATCATCTAAACTCACTGAATGCATCTTCTTCTATTTACATAGCCGTGTGCATTGCATCATAATTGTGTAATTGTGCCTTTGGAGTGTTTGTGTGCATAGTTTTCCTATGAGTTACAGCTGACTTTCATGTTCTGTGTTTTCTCAGGATGCCAGCTGCTAGCATCATGACTGGTGGAAGAGCGCTGCTGCTCTGTACAAACACAGAGAACTGCATCTACCAGTCAGTCAACGGGTATGCAAACACCATATTACACATCAGCCTCATCTTCAGGATTTTTTCAAAATGAGTTTTATCCCATTTTCTCCCAGTTTCATCATGATAGCTACTGTATGAACCATGAACAGTAAAGGTGACTACATGCTTCCTCTGCGTAATCTGTGCAATGTGAAACCAGACTTCTTCCAACTGAGTACACTGCGAGGATAGTGCAGTCTACCATCTTACACATGCACTGCCCATGATTGCCTAGTGACATTCTGATTGACATAGAAGACAGTAATGCAGTCCAAGAGAGTCATACCCAACTGCCCAACTGGAGCGAGTCTTCCTCTCATGGACTTTCAGGCAGATATATTTTCTTTTCAGATATCACACCACTTAAGAGCTCTACATTCAGTACATACCCCATGATACTCATTGAGCCACTGCTCATTGCACAGCTAAAGTTGAGTGTTAAGTAGAATTCAGTGGA
Source organism: Clarias macrocephalus (assembly GCA_011419295.1). Lineage (NCBI taxonomy): Eukaryota > Metazoa > Chordata > Actinopteri > Siluriformes > Clariidae > Clarias > Clarias macrocephalus. The sequence goes on along the minus strand of JAAGKR010000859.1, from coordinate 127,686 downwards.
GGCTTTTACAAGAATGACAACCTTCTTTCCCATTGATCTTGTTAACCATATTAATAAAATATGTTTTAAACATAAAAAATATTTTAACATACACAGGATCATTGAATACAGTATATACATTTTTCTCGATGGCTTGTGTCTGGTGGATAAACACTACCTAAGGACCAAAAACAAAACCCATAGTAAGGAAAACTGTTTAGCTCTTTAAAAACCATTCATGTCAAGTAATCCAAACAAAAACATACTCATTACTGGAACTATATAGCCAGAAATGTGCGGCTGTGTGTGGCTGTGGTGATTTGTGCTCATTCAGCTACAAAAAAGCATTAATGATGTCAGGCACTGATCTAGCATAAAATCCTAGTTTCAATTCAAGGTGTTGAGCAGGGTTGAGGTTAGGACTTCATGTCTTCATGGAGCTTGCTTTGCACACAAGGGTATCATCATCCTGTAAACGGTTTGGTCCTCCTATTTCCGTTAAAGGAAAACCCTTATGTTACAGAATACAACATTTCTCTCATTCTGTGGTTACAGTTATGACCACATATGGCTGTGAGGATGTCCACATACTTTCGGCCAAGCAATTTGTACATGATGTACACTGATTGGAGGAAATCCTATTCCGAGATGTTATATTCACAGTAATAATGTGTTTTATTAAAAATCAAGCTCCAGGCAGATTTATGCTCCTTTAGCTAAATAAGGACTTAATCTGTGGCCTGGAATGAAACAGCTTACTATTCAGGCTGTATACCATTCAGCATGGAGGAACTTTGAGTAGACTGAGATCATTCTTTTTACTTAAGCATGTCACTAAGTGGTGTAACATTGTAAAGGCCAGATCCTGAACAAATAAGGGCAAAAACCTAAGAGAGCCTTTTTTCCCCCTCATGTTTTTCCTTACCAATCAGGTCACGGTCTCAGTCTCCCTCTCTGTTTTTTTTTTTTATTAACCTGTCAAGTGGAAAGGACTTCAGTTTCTCAGTTGGCGTGGGTGGTGGATGATGTTACTTTCTTTCAGCTGAGCTTCCACGCTTGGACCTTTTTAACAAGTAGTCCATTTCCTTCTAGCAAGAAGAAGGATATAATCAGACTGGCCTTTTTTGGTCTGCTTGTCATTTTTGTTCTCCTTCTCTTTACCCCCTCCCTCTCCCTATTCTCTTTTTTCTCCCTCTCCTACATCTTGTTGGTTTTTTGGAGTTTGACCTAGTTTTCTTCCTCGCTGCTTTATGCTTTTTAATATGAAAAAGGCTGAACATAGTGGAGACATGTTTGCTTAAATTTAATTGAATATGACTTTATGAAAATCAGAAATTGCTTTCCTAGAAGATTTATTTTTATTTTTATTTTTTTTAGCAATTCGAGATTGGATGTGCTGGCTGAAATCCAAGCCAGCATATTTTTATGGGGATAATTAAAGAAAGAGGAAGCTGCATGTACTGTATGTGTGTGACATATTGCCTTCAGGTAGAATGTTATTTATCTCACAGAGGAGAAACAACATACATATATTAACATTATTGATGTAATCCAGAACCTAACTGATAGAGAAATATTCTTATAAAATGCAGATGTTATAACATGCTTACTCTATTTGTGTCTCTGCTCTGTAAAGGATTCAGTGCTGTGGCTTGCAGCTTGAAGACGCTCAATCTGTGGTCTCACACAGGCCGGACCTGTCCAGGGTTGTGGACATACAGTCCCCCCTAACATCCCTGGACAACACTAATCTTTTCCCTGGGAACATAAATATGCCCATGCAAAAGAGACAGAGTGACACTTATCCTGTTGAAAATGGCTTGGGGGGCTGCAACAAGCCCACCAAAACTCTTGTGGGAATCAAAAGCACTGCCAGCATTAGGGACAAAATATCACAATGGGAGGGCAAAACAGATAGTTCTGGACCAAACGTACAGACTGTCATACAGAAAGAGACTGAAAGTGTGAGAACGAAGGATGTAAAAACTGCAGAGGTACAAAGAAAAGAAAGTAAAAAATGTTTGAACAGTGACAGACAGGACATTGGCAAAGAGAATGGAAATAAGATTGGCGAATCATGGAAAGGTTCGGATGCATGTACAAGGGAAAGAGATGTGATACTGGACAAAGCGCCTGTGGGGAAAACGGACATTGCCCAAGACAAGAAGTCTGTTTTGACGCACATTAAGAAACTTGAGCTGGCCATGAAGGAGACACCGACTAAGCCATCCTTGCCAGGCAACTATTTCTGCCCACCTTCTAAAGACAAGCAAGAGGAAGCAGAGAAAAAGACTGCAGAGCCCATCTTCGGGACTGTGGAAGTGGTGAGAGCAGGGAGCCGCTGTGGTCGAAACAGAGACCCTGAGAATGTGTACACCGAGCCCGGGAATCCATCCATTAACCCTCTGCCTAAACCTCAACGTACCTTTCAGCACCACACTCAAACAAACAACCCCGGACCTCCCCAAGGTTCAGTAAAGGGGAGGCGGAATCTACCCCCTTTGCCCTCGATACCCCCTCCACCACTTCCCTCCTGCCCTCCGCCACCTGGGGTGTGTCAGAGGCCCAGGCAAGAACACACTCGAGACAGTAATAACAGGTGAGAGGTTTGCAGCATGCAGTGCTTTGAGGCACTATGAGTGTATTTTAAAAATGAATCAATTTGGTTAAGTTTCCTTAACCACCAGAGTATTGTTTAATTATTCATCCAGAATATTACTGAGCTATTACAATGAATCATTTATCTACAGTGAAATAATAGTGAATTGAAGTAGTTGTTTAAGTGAGGAGAGCAAGTCTGGACCTGCTGGGAATCAATGGGTTAAGTGTTTCTTCTCGCATACAGTAAACTTTTCTAAAATAAATACTGTAGCTGAATTTGGTATGTACCATATTTTCTACCAACCGTGGAGTGTGTAAAATATCACAGACTTCCTCCAATTCCACACATGAAAGCGGACTATATATTTTTTGTAACTCTGTAAATCTTGTGCCTACTGAGAAACTACGGCAGAGCTCGAGAACATGTTGATGACTGTATTGTTAGTCATTCTTGCATACCTAAGAATTACAGCATGTTTTATGAGAGCTACAGAGGTCTGATGTTATATATTCATGAGATCATTTGGCATAACACTTCACTGGGTACAGCCTGAAGGCTGTTTAATAAACCAGCCAGGAATGTTTGTTCTTAATAGATTAATGAAACGAATCATAGAAGGTCGAGCTGCAACTTTAAAACACTTTGTTTCAGGACTTTCGAAGAAGTTTGACTTATGAAAACCAGCTCATACTTCAGCAGTTTAAATTGACTTCTTTCCATACCATTTTTGCTTAACTTGCATCTGAGCTTGCGTCTAAGGTTACACATTACCCAGTCAAGTGCACAACCGCATGTTATCCCAACAGAGCTTTAAGTTCAGCAATTTCCTGTAGTCCCTGCTGTCTCCTTGCTTGACCTTCTTATTCATTTTCTTTATTATATTTGTTTACTTTTTGCTCCAGGTAGATATTGTTCTCTCAAAACACTTTCTGCTATGGAAATCTTAACTTTAGTCATATTATTAAAGCGACAGCAAGGCTCTGCAATAATTTTTTTTTTATTTCAACGTGTTTACTTTTCTCTTTCCCCTTATCAGTAACATCCATTGTTTTTTTTGTTTTGTTTTTTGCTGTTCTTGCAGGAAGTCGTATGAGTTTGAGGATTTGTTGCAGTCTTCCACTGAGGGCTGTCGAGTGGATTGGTATGCTCAGTCCAAGCTGGGTCTCACACATACTTTATCTGAGGAGAATGTCTATGAAGATATCTTAGGTAATTCTCTGCACTGTTTTTCCACCAGAGAAAATTTGTGTTTATGCAACATAATTTCTAGATAAACCCAACTTTTCAGAATTTATCTTAAACATCCATAACATGACATACTTACTACAAAATCAGTATAATATCTAAAGCGTTATTTTCTTGTGAAACAACAATTCAAATTTCCACATATTTCTATCCAAATGTAGTACTTTTGCATTTAATTTTTTTTTTTTTTAGGATTGGGCAGGTAAATTCCTGATAAATCAAAACATGTGTTAGGATTTAAATGAAGAGGTAGTGTGTCCGAGCTAAGTTTAAGCTAAGAGGAGAAGAGTTTAACTTGTTGTGTCCGCTGCACCTTGATACACTTACCGGTCCGGGCCCGATCGACCGGGAGAGACAAACACACACACACACGCAGGCATGATGTCTGAAGATCTCTAGTTTATTCTTAGCAAGGAGAGCAGATTTAAACGGTGCTACGTCCTGAACATCAAAAGAACCAGTCATTCACATGTCAGTGATAGAGAGAGCCGGAGACAGACAGGAGAGAGGAAACACATTTACATTCTCCTGATTAAACAAAAGGGTTCTAGCAGACAAGAGCCATTTGGATGTATATTCGTCTGGGTACAGGATATAGAAGGTGTTACCACAGAAGGCGTAAGGAAGCACAGTGAGGGGGCTGTTCTTAGGGCTGAACTGATTAGATTACAATGTCTTACAATATTATAAAACCTTACAGTGCCCCCTTAAATTCTAACAGAATTTACTACAATTTGTCAATAAAAATGACATTAAATGAACAGTCAGGCATTGGCATAGAAGAGATTTACAAAATCAAATTCAAATGTTACTAATCA